>JBBGZY010002973.1:0-300000 GCA_037952925.1 Lithobates clamitans
AGAGAGAGAGAGAGAGAGAGAGAGAGATAGATAGATAGATATGTATGTATAATTTTTTTTTTTTTTTTAGCAGAGACCCTAGGCAATAAAATGTCAATCGTTGAATTTTTTTTATATCAACACGGTATTTGCACAGCGATTTTTCAAACACAAATTTTTTTGAAAAAAATACACTTTACAAAAAAAAAAAAAACACAATATATACAACAATATTTTTTTTGTATAATATGAAAGATGATGTTACCCCGAGTAAATAGAGACCTAACATGTCACACTTTAAAATTGCGCACGCTTCCGGAATGGCGACAAACGACGCTGCTTAAAAATCTCCATAGGTGGCGCTTTAAACGCCTTTACAGGTTTCCTGCTTAGAGTTTCAGAGGAGGTCTAGCGCTAGAATTATTGATCTCACTCTATCGTTCGCAGCGATACCTCACATGTGTGGTGCGAACACCGTTTACATATGCGTTTTTTTTTTCCTTTATTTTATTATAAATGTATATTTTATTATAGTATTATTTATTATAATAAAACAAATTAATTAATTAATTTTAATTTTTATTTTATTTTTATTTATTTTATTATTACACTGTCCCTTTTAATTTTGTATTTATTTTTTGATCATTTTTATTCCTATTACAAGGAGTGTAACCATTCCTTGATATAGAAATAAGGATGACAGGTCCCTCTTTTGGAGAGATCTTAGGGCAAAAAGAACCCAAATTTCTCTTTTACCTTTAAGGCTAGGTTCACACTGCTGCAGTGCGAATTTAGCGCGATTTTGATCCGATTGCGTTGCAAATTCGCATTGCGAATTCTTTGTGTGTTCTTGCGATTCTACTGCAAATTTTGCAATCTATGGAGCTGAATTCGCATCGCACACGAATCAAACTCGGACAGGACCCTTTTTTTACGCAGGTTAGATTCGCAACGCATTGATGTAAACGGCACTCATGGAAAACAATGTTATTAAAATGACTTGCGAATTGGAGCGATCGCAGCGGCTCAAATTCGCAATAAAATTCGCAGCAGTGTGAACCTACCCTTAAAGCAAATGATCAAAAAAAAAAAAGTTTGATTGTTTCCTTAAAAAAAAAAAAAAGAAAAATTGTTTACTTGCGCCCCGGATATAAGGAAGGGGCGCCAATAAAAAGAAAAAAAAAATAGCACGCAGCGAGGGGAAATCGTCTCTTTCGCCAGTTTTGCATTATTGCACACGTTAAAAAATTATTTTAGACCTGATGATTTAGTTAAAACCCCCAAACATTCTTTTTTTCATGAAAAGCAGAGACCCTAGAGAATAAAAAGGTGGTAGTTACAATTCTTTTATTCCATGTGATATTAGCGCAGCAGTTTATGAAACACAACATTTTATTAAAAATTCGCTAAAAATGATTTTAGGGCACACGAGTGCAACATATTGCCCAAATTTTTTTTTCTTGTAATTGAAAAAAAAATGAGGTTGCGCCGGGTATATATATATCAAGCGCGTCAAGGCTTAAGATTACGTGCGCCCGAGAAATCCCAACAAACTTTAGCGCTCTAGATTTTCCAAAGGTGGCGCTTTAAAAAGCCCAAAATGAATGCTGGACCAGATGTGCCGCAACCCACCCAACTAACCGAACTTCAGAGGCTCAACACGGGAGACACAACAAGATCTATAAAAGGGTTATTTTTATTATACAAAAAATTCATAAGGACAAAAAAGGCATAAAAGACTAAAATTGATCCGCAAATAAATGTTGCAAGTCAGACTCTCTACTAAGGTACCGAAAAAACCAGAGATACATACAGTGCCATGAAAAAGTATTCATACCCCCTGAAATCTTCCACATTTTCTCATGTTACAAAGAAAAACGTAAATGTATTTTATTGGGGATTTTATGTGATTGCGGCGCTGTATGCTTCCGGTAAGCCAATCTGCCAGGTCAACGTTTCGCCAATAACACGGCTTCTTCAGGACTAGATATTGGCAACGTAGAGCAACACTAAATATATTATACAAGAAAAGAAACAATTATAAAATATTACACACAATGTGACATTTAACCACAATAAATAATATCCTTTCTTAAACCAATGACAATGCTCACATTATTGCGGCGGATCGTGCAGCCCGGGGGGGGGGGGGGGGGGGGGTGGGCATAGGGGGCATCGGGACTTTCTGGTCCCGCGTTCTTTTTTGTATTTCCAGTTTCAGATTCACTTTCTACTTTAAAAGCCCCTCCAGGTCATCGGTTTGGCGAAAACCGGGAATATGGGGACTAGAATTACTGATCTCACTCCGATGTGCACGGTGATATGTTAACGGGAAAGGGGAGACCAGCAAATGAACATTCGCTGATCCCCCTCCACCCAGCAGCACCCGCCATGCCGGTCCCTGGTCCGTTAATGGGTGTGCAGAGCCCAGGAACCATGGTGGGGGTCCACACACAACTTAGGCAAATTAGGCGGCGGCCGCGGGGGGCCCTGGGAGCGTGAGGCCTTAGGCGTCCGCCTAATTTGCCTAATTAGAGAGCCGCCTCTGGTGGGGGAGCACCGGGGGGGGGGAGTTTGGTGGACTGGCAGTTACAGGAGTGTGTGGAAGCGATAGGCGGGTTGCACAGCTGCCAACAGTTGGCTTATACAACCCCCGCCGCCACCAATGTATGGCGTATGACTGTGGCGAAAAAAAGGGTTAATGCAGCTTAAAGGGAAACAATAAAAATACACAAATCTGTTCAATAACATTCTATAATGAAGTCTGAAAGCTGCACATGAAGTTGTGGATGAAATACGATTTCCTCTTTTAAAAAGTCACAATTTGCATTGTTACAAACAGCAGCCGGGGATCTGTCATTTAGCCGCTGTAGCCGTACCGCCCCCAAATGACAGATCCCTACCGGCTTCTGTTTTGTAAATAAGTAGGAAGAGATCCTGGGAAACATTATTAAATAGCAGCCAGGGATCAATCCTTTACACCAGGGATCTCCAAACTCCAAACAAGGGGCCAGTTTACTGTCCTTCAGACTTTAGTGGGGCCTGATTGTGGCCATTGGGAGTAGAAAAGGTCCCGACAATAGTGGGGAAAAAGCAATGCCCCATCGTTGGTGTCAGTGGGAGGAATTGTGCCCCTACATAGATGTAATTGGGAGGAAGTGTCCCATCATTGGAGTCCTTGGGCCCCATTGTTAGTGTCACTCTGAGAAATTGTGCCCCTTCATTGGTGTCACTGGGAGGAATTGTGCCCCTTCATTGGTGTCATTGGGAGGAATTGTGCCCCTTCATTGGTGTCACTGGGAGGAATTGTGTCCCTTCAGTAGTGTCACTGGGAGGGATTGTGCCCCTTGATTGGTGTCATTGGGAGGAATTGTGCCCCTTGATTGGTGTCATTGGGAGGAATTGTGTCCCTTCAGTGGTGTCATTGGGAGGAATTGTGCCCCTTGATTGGTGTCATTGGGAGGAATTGTGCCCCTTGATTGGTGTCATTGGGAGGAATTGTGCCCCTTCATTGGTGTCATTGGGAGAAATTGTGCCCCTTCATTGGTGTCATTGGGAGAAATTGTGCCCCTTCATTGGTGTCACTGGGAGGGAACGTGTCCCATCATTAGTGACATTGGGAGGAATTGTGCCCCTTGATTGGTGTCACTGGGAGAAATTGTGCCCCTTCATTGGTGTCACTGGGAGGGAACGTGTCCCATCATTAGTGACATTGGGAGGAATTGTGCCCCTTGATTGGTGTCACTGGGAGGAATTGTGCCCCTTCATTGGTGTCACTGGGAGGGAACGTGTCCCATCATTAGTGACATTGGGAGGAATTGTGCCCCTTGATTGGTGTCACTGGGAGGAATTGTGCCCCTTCATTGGTGTCATTGGGAGAAATTGTGCCCCTTCATTGGTGTCATTGGGAGAAATTGTGCCCCTTCATTGGTGTCATTGGGAGAAATTGTGCCCCTTCATTGGTGTCATTGGGAGGAATTGTGCCCCTTGATTGGTGTCATTGGGAGGAATTGTGTCCCTTCAGTGGTGTCATTGGGAGGAATTGTGCCCCTTGATTGGTGTCATTGGGAGGAATTGTGCCCCTTGATTGGTGTCATTGGGAGGAATTGTGCCCCTTCATTGGTGTCATTGGGAGAAATTGTGCCCCTTCATTGGTGTCATTGGGAGAAATTGTGCCCCTTCATTGGTGTCACTGGGAGGGAACGTGTCCCATCATTAGTGACATTGGGAGAAATTGTGCCCCTTCATTGGTGTCATTGGGAGAAATTGTGCCCCTTCATTGGTGTCACTGGGAGGGAACGTGTCCCATCATTAGTGACATTGGGAGGAATTGTGCCCCTTGATTGGTGTCACTGGGAGAAATTGTGCCCCTTCATTGGTGTCACTGGGAGGGAACGTGTCCCATCATTAGTGACATTGGGAGGAATTGTGCCCCTTGATTGGTGTCACTGGGAGGAATTGTGCCCCTTCATTGGTGTCATTGGGAGAAATTGTGCCCCTTCATTGGTGTCATTGGGAGAAATTGTGCCCCTTCATTGGTGTCACTGGGAGGGAACGTGTCCCATCATTAGTGACATTGGGAGGAATTGTACCCCTTCATTGGTGTCACTGGGAGGAATTGTGCCCCTTCATTGGTGTCACTGGGAGGGAACATGTCCCATCATTAGTGACATTGGGAGGAATTGTGCCCCTTCATTGGTGTCACTGGGAGGGAACATGTCCCATCATTAGTGACATTGGGAGGAATTGTGCCACTACATTGGAGTCCTTGGGCCTCATTGTTAGTGTCATTCTGAGAAATTGTGCCCCATCATTGGTGTCATTGGGAGGAATTGAGCCCCATCATTGGTGTCAGTAAGGGGAATTATGCCCCATTGTTGCTATCAGTGGATGAAATAGTGCCCCAAGGGCCGGATAAAAGCAGGCACAGAACCTCATCTGGCCATGGTTTGGAGGCCGCTGCTTTAGCCACTGTAGCACTGCTGCCTCCAGATGACAGATACCTGCCAGCTATCGTTTGTGAATAAGTAGGCAGAGATCCTGGGTGACATCATTGAACAGTTGCCAGGGATCTGTCATTTAGCTGACGTAGTACCACTGCCTCTAAATGACAGATCCTTACTGGCTTCTGTTTGTAAATGAGTAAGCCAAGATTCTGGGTGACAACTAGGGTTGCGCCAATACTGATATCGGTAGATGATACTAAGCATTTGCACGTCGAGTATCGGTACTTGTGCAAATGCTTTGATACTTGAAGTCGATACCTTCAGGCTCGGATCTTTCAGCTGAAGCGTAAATGAACAATTTGAGCTGTAAAAAAAAAAAAAGCAGCTTATCAACAACATTGCTCAGCCCCTGAAACAGAAAGCTAAAAAGAAACATTGTTTCTTTTTGTATCTTTCTGTTTATTCCTCTGCAGATCAAAGGGATACATTTCCATCTGCAGATGAAGTCAGTTTAAAGCAACCTGTCAAGTAAAAAAAAGTTGTTGTTGTTTTTTTTTTATTATTAAATGTTTAACCCCTTATTAAACCTTAATTTACTCTAATCAGCTTTAATTAACTCCTTATTCTCGGAAAAAACGATTCAACCTGCGAGTTTAATGAATCGATCACATTCGGACAATTTTTGTTTTTCGTATTTTCTATTATAAATAAATTATTAACTATTTTTATAGTTTTTATTATTATTATTATTTGATGTTATAAACTATTTCAGGAAAATCGCATCCCAAAAAATAATAAAAAGAAGAAATAATAATGAGATCCCGGGAAGGTTTTGCGTTTGTTGCGGCGGCAGATAAATCGTTTGTGGTGATGACATCCCGAGGACTCCGCAAAGCTCTCACACAGTGGATTAGCGAGGGGGACGCGAGTCCCGTACGGCGTAATCCTCTCTACACGCCGCCGTGTCACGTAAAACACGCCAACCGCGGCAGAGCAGACGCCGGCGCCCCCCCCCCCCCCACTGGGTAAATAGAGCTCGCTATTTGGAATCAGTAAAATCTGGCTGAGAGTTTAGTCGCATTTCCTGCCCTTTTATTCCACCTGAGGTGGGGGGAGGGGAGGGGGGTCTCCGGGGCGCTGATAGGACGCTAATCCGCCTGGAACGCATCGCGCTGAGGACGGCGAGGAGACTCCAGCCCCTCCCCCAGGAAAATGGCCTCTTTTTTTCCTCTCCTAGAATGTCAGCTCTTTCCATAGAATATACAACAGAATCCCGACATCTCTCATCAAATAGAGGACTGAGCGGGGGAGGGGGGTCAGTGCGGGGGCCGCACCCTGCATCGTACCGATCTCCGCATAACATTCATCCGAAGGCATTGGACCTGGAATTGTAATCAGCTTCTGATTAAGAGTCCCCCCTTACATCAGAGTCCCCCCTTACATCAGAGTCCCCCCTTACATCAGAGTCCCCCCTTACATCATCATCCCCATCAGAGTCCCCCCTTACATCATCATCCCCATCAGAGCCCCCCCTTACATCATCATCCCCATCAGAGTCCGCCCTTACATCATCGTCCCCATCAGAGTCCCCCCTTACATCACCACCCCCATCAGAGTCCCCTCTTACATCATCATCCCCATCAGAGTCCCCCCTTACATCATCATCCCCATCAGAGTCCCCCCTTACATCATCATCCCCATCAGAGTCCCCCCTTACATCATCATCCCCATCAGAGTCCCCCCTTACATCATCATCCCCATCAAAGTCCCCCCTTACATCATCATCTCCATCAGAGTCCCCCCTTACATCATCATCCCCATCAGAGTCCCCCCTTACATCATCATCTCCATCAGAGTCCCCCCTTACATCATCATCCCCATCAGAGTCCCCCCTTACATCATCATCCCCATCAGAGTCCCCCCTTACATCATCATCCCCATCAGAGTCCCCCCTTACATCATCATCCCCATCAGAGTCCCCCCTTACATCATCATCCCCATCAGAGTCCCCCCTTACATCATCATCCCCATCAGAGTCTCTCTCTCCCTGATAACAATGTTACATCTCTCCTCCGTCTCTCTCCCTGATAACAATGTTACATCTCTCCTCCGTCTCTCTCCCTGGTAACAATGTTACATCTCTCCTCCGTCTCTCTCCCTGGTAACAATGTTACATCTCTCCTCCGTCTCTCTCCCCGATAACAATGTTACATCTCTCCTCCGTCTCTCTCCCTGATAACAATGTTACATCTCTCCTCCGTCTCTCTCCCTGGTAACAATATTATGTTTCTCCTCCGTCTCTCTCCCTGGTAACAATGTTACATCTCTCCTCCGTCTCTCTCCCTGGTAACAATGTTACATCTCTCCTCCATCTCTCTCCCTGGTAACAATGTTACATTTCTCCTCCGTCTCTCTCCCTGGTAACAATGTTACATCTCTCCTCCGTCTCTCTCCCTGGTAACAATGTTACATCTCTCCTCCGTCTCTCTCCCTGGTAACAATGTTACATCTCTCCTCCGTCTCTCTCCCTGGTAACAATGTTACATTTCTCCTCCGTCTCTCTCCCTGGTAACAATGTTACATTTCTCCTCCGTCTCTCTCCCTGGTAACAATGTTACATCTCTCCTCCGTCTCTCTCCCTGGTAACAATGTTACATCTCTCCTCCGTCTCTCTCCCTGGTAACAATGTTACATCTCTCCTCCATCTCTCTCCCTGGTAACAATGTTACATCTCTCCTCCATCTCTCTCCCTGGTAACAATGTTACATCTCTCCTCCGTCTCTCTCCCTGGTAACAATGTTACATCTCTCCTCCATCTCTCTCCCTGATAACAATGTTACATCTCTCCCCTGTCTCTCTCCCTGGTAACAATGTTACATCTCTCCTCCGTCTCTCTCCCTGGTAACAACGTTACATTTCTCCTCCTTCTCTCTCCCTGGTAACAATGTTACATTTCTCCTCCGTCTCTCTCCCTGGTAACAATGTTACATCTCTCCTCCGTCTCTCTCCCTGGTAACAATGTTACATCTCTCCTCCGTCTCTCTCCTTGGTAACAATATTACATCTCTCCTCCGTCTCTCTCCTTGGTAACAATATTACATCTCTCCCCTGTCTCTCTCCCTGGTAACAATGTTACATCTCTCCTCCGTCTCTCTCCCTGATAACAATGTTACATCTCTCCTCCGTCTCTCTCCCTGGTAACAATGTTACATTTCTCCTCCTTCTCTCTCCCTGGTAACAATGTTACATCTCTCCTCCGTCTCTCTCCCTGGTAACAATGTTACATTTCTCCTCCTTCTCTCTCCCTGGTAACAATGTTACATTTCTCCTCCTTCTCTCTCCCTGGTAACAATGTTACATCTCTCCTCCGTCTCTCTCCCTGGTAACAATGTTACATCTCTCCTCCGTCTCTCTCCCTGGTAACAATGTTACATCTCTCCTCCGTCTCTCCACAAGTTTCTTTAACAGAAATGTAACTTTTTGAACATTTTGTAGTCCATCGATCGGTCTTGTTGCCTCTCAGCTTCGTAGTTCATGTTTGCATTGTATGGGGATTTGCTGCGGCTGCGTCCCCGGGGGGGGGGGGGGGGGTCAGAGGTCATCCCCAATAACATGATCCACCCGGCTGGATCCGAGGAGCCCCGGGGGGGGAGGGGGGCACACACTGGAATGATTAGGAAGTCACCTGCTCCTCATTGAGGACAGGTGATATCCATTCCTCTACCTGTCATAACATGGGGGTGGGGGGGGTGTGATGGAGGCCGCGGCCAGGCTGACAATCGCCAGCAGCGCAAACCTTTTCAACACATTGCTGCTCCGCTCACAACGAGGGGGCTCAGTACGAGGGGGCTCACTACGAGGGGGCTCAGTACGAGGGGGCTCACTACGAGGGGGCTCAGCACGAGGGGGCTCAGTACGAGGGGGCTCAGTACGAGGGGGCTCAGTACGAGGGGGGCTCAATACGAGGGGGCTCACTACGAGGGGGCTCACTACGAGGGCGGCTCAGTACGAGGGGGGCTCAGTACGAGGGGGCTCACTACGAGGGGGCTCACTACGAGGGGGCTCAGTACGAGGGGGCTCACTACGAGGGGGCTCACTACGAGGGGGCTCAGTACGAGGGGGGCTCAGTACGAGGGGGCTCAGTACGAGGGGGGCTCAGTACGAGGGGGGCTCAGTACGAGGGGGCTCAGTACGAGGGGGGCTCAGTACGAGGGGGGCTCAGTACGAGGGGGGCTCAGTACGAGGGGGCTCAGTACGAGGAGGCTCAGTACGAGGGGGGCTCAGTACGAGGGGGCTCAGTACGAGGGGGCTCAGTACGAGGGGGGCTCAGTACGAGGGGGCTCACTACGAAGGGGCTCAGTACGAGGGGGCTCAGTACGAGGGGGGCTCAGTACGAGGGGGCTCACTACGAGGGGGCTCAGTACGAGGATGGCTCACTACGAGGGGACTCAGTACGAGGGGGCTCACTATGAGGGGGCTCAGTACGAGGGGGCTCACTACGAGGGGGGCTCAGTACGAGGGGGCTTAGTACGAGGGGGCTCAGTACGAGGGGGGCTCAGTACGAGGGGGCTTAGTACGAGGGCGGCTCACTATGAGGGGGCTCAGTACGAGGGCGGCTCACTATGAGGGGGCTCAGTACGAGGGGGCTCAGTACGAGGGGGGCTCAGTACGAGGGGGCTTAGTACGAGGGGGCTCAGTACGAGGGGGGCTCAGTACGAGGGGGCTTAGTACGAGGGGGCTCAGTACGAGGGGGCTCAGTACGAGGGGGCTCACTACGAGGGGGCTCAGTACGAGGGGGGCTCAGTACGAGGGGGCTTAGTACGAGGGGGCTCAGTACGAGGGAGCTCAGTACGAGGGGGCTCAGTATGAGGGTGGCTCAGTACGAGGGGGCTCAGTACAAGGGGGCTCAGTACGAGGGCGGCTCACTACGAGGGGGCTCAGTACGAGGGGGCTCACTACGAGGGGGCTCAGTACGAGGGGGGCTCAGTACGAGGGGGCTTAGTACGAGGGGGCTCAGTACGAGGGAGCTCAGTACGAGGGGGCTCAGTATGAGGGTGGCTCAGTACGAGGGGGCTCAGTACAAGGGGGCTCAGTACGAGGGCGGCTCACTACGAGGAGACTCAGTACGAGGGGGCTCAGTACAAGGGGGCTCAGTACGAGGGCGCTCAGTACGAGGGCGCTCAGTACGAGGGGGCTCAGTACGAGGGGGCTCAGTACGAGGACGGCTAACTACGAGGGGGCTCAGTACGAGGGGGCTCAGTACGAGGGGGCTCAGTACGAGGGGGCTCACTACGAGGGGGCTCACTACGAGGGTGCTCACTACGAGGGGGCTCACTACGAGGGGGCTCAGTACGAGGGGGCTCACTACGAGGAGACTCAGTACGAGGGGGCTCAGTACAAGGGGGCTCAGTACGAGGACGGCTAACTACGAGGGGGCTCAGTACGAGGGTGGCTCAGTACGAGGGGGCTCACTACGAAGGGGCTCAGTACGAGGGGGCTCAGTACGAGGGGGGCTCAGTACGAGGGGGCTCAGTACGAGGGGGCTCAGTACGAGGGTGGCTCAGTACGAGGGGGCTCAGTACGAGGGGGCTCACTACGAGGAGACTCAGTACGAGGGGGCTCAGTACAAGGGGGCTCAGTACGAGGGCGCTCAGTACGAGGGCGCTCAGTACGAGGGCGCTCAGTACGAGGGGGCTCAGTACAAGGGCGGCTCACTACGAGGGGGCTCAGTACGAGGGGGCTCAGTACGAGGGGGCTCAGTATGAGGGGGCTCACTATGAGGGGGCTCAGTACGAGGACGGCTCACTACGAGGGTGCTCACTATGAGGGGGCTCACTACGAGGAGGCTCAGTACGAGGGGGCTCTGTACGAGGGGGCTCAGTACGAGGGGGCTCAGTACGAGGGGGCTCAGTATGAGGGCGGCTCAGTACAAGGGGGCTCAGTACGAGGGCGGCTCACTATGAGGGCGCTCACTACGAGGGGGCTCAGTACGGGGGGGCTCAGTACAAGGGGGCTCAGTACGAGGGCGCTCAGTAGGAGGGGGCTCAGTACGAGGGCGCTCACTATGAGGGGGCTCAGTACGAGGACGGCTCACTACGAGGGTGCTCACTATGAGGGGGCTCACTACGAGGAGGCTCAGTACGAGGGGGCTCTGTACGAGGGGGCTCAGTACGAGGGGGCTCAGTACGAGGGGGCTCAGTATGAGGGCGGCTCAGTACAAGGGGGCTCAGTACGAGGGCGGCTCACTATGAGGGCGCTCACTACGAGGGGGCTCAGTACAAGGGGGCTCAGTACGAGGGGGCTCACTACGAGGGCGCTCAGTACAAGGGGGCTCAGTACGAGGGCGGCTCACTACGAGGGGGCTCAGTACAAGGGGGCTCAGTACGAGGGGGCTCAGTGCGAGGGCGCTCAGTAAGAGGGCGGCTCACTATGAGGGGGCTCAGTACGAGAGCGGCTCACACATGGAACGCACCCCGGTGAGGAATCCTTCCCGACTGGCCAGACTGCTGGTTGGAAGCTGAACATCGGGGACCTTGTGTGGAGAGCGAAGTTCTGCTTTTTGAGTGCTGGTGATTTCTGGGCGGCATTTTTAGGTTCTTTTTGGGGCTTTTCTTTGTAACTTTTTAACACTTTTTTCTGACACTTTTTAAACAGCTTTTTTTTTTCTTTGTTTCCTTCAGCCCAATAATTAAGGGGAGCGGTTAATCGGTCACAGGTGCTTGAGGGCCTATATAACCTTCTGTAGAACCCATTGTGAGCCTGAAAAACGTGGAGTGGGTGCAGCACTAATGTTAATATGTGAAGAAACGCAAAAAGGAATTTCTTAAATTAAAAGTGCCTATCAAATATTCAGAAATGGTGAAAATTCTGTAAAATAATAGAAAACTAAAGCAAGATCTCAGTGACTGAAACTGCCAAGCGTTAATATAGGTGAAAATATGAAAAGAATTGTGGATAACAATATTAAACTTTTAAAAAAATTACAAACCATTCAAATTTAAATATTGTGTTATCAAAGATAAATGAATATCAATGATCTGTAAAAAATACACAATAAAACAAATGAGTGAGAAACGAGGAGTTAGGAATTCTGTGACATATGAAGGGAGTCTGTAAAGTCCCAGTATATTCCAAAAGAATCCAGGCAAGTGAAGAAATTTGATGAGAGCACAAAGCTGTGAAGAAATGAAGGACCTTCTTCCAAACAAGCTGATCACCCAAGGTGGATATGTGGTCTCCTTACCAGGCAAAAAGACCTCACCAGAATGAAGGACCCTTCTTCCAAACATGCTGATCACCCGAGGTGGATATGTGGTCTCCTTACCAGACAAAAAGACCTCACCAGAATGAAGGACCCTTCTTCCAAACAAGCTGATCACCCAAGGTGGATATGTGGTCTCCTTACCAGGCAAAAAGACCTCACCAGAATGAAGTACCCTTCTTCCAAACATGCTGATCACCCAAGGTGGATATGTGGTCTCCTTACCAGACAAAAAGACCCCACCAGAATGAGGGACCCTTCTTCCAAACAAGCTGATCACCCAAGGTGGACATGTGGTCTCCTTACCAGACAAAAAGACCTCACCAGAATGAGGGACCCTTCTTCCAAACATGCTGATCACCCAAGGTGGATATGTGGTCTCCTTACCAGACAAAAAGACCTCACCAGAATGAAGGACCCTTCTTCCAAACATGCTGATCACCCAAGGTGGATATGTGGTCTCCTTACCAGACAAAAAGACCTCACCAGAATGAAGGACCCATCTTCCAAACATGCTGATCACCCAAGGTGGATATGTGGTCTCCTTACCAGACAAAAAGACCACACCAGAATGAAGGACCCTTCTTCCAAACAAGCTGATCACCCAAGGTGGATATGTGGTCTCCTTACCAGACAAAAAGACCTCACCAGAATGAAGGACCCTTCTTCCAAACATGCTGATCACCCAAGGTGGATATGTGGTCTCCCTACCAGACAAAAAGACCTCACCAGAATGAAGGACCCATCTTCCAAACATGCTGATCACCCAAGGTGGATATGTGGTCTCCTTACCAGACAAAAAGACCTCACCAGAATGAAGGACCCATCTTCCAAACAAGCTGATCACCCAAGGTGGATATGTGGTCTCCTTACCAGACAAAAAGACCTCACCAGAATGAGGGACCCTTCTTCCAAACAAGCTGATCACCCAAGGTGGACATGTGGTCTCCTTACCAGACAAAAAGACCTCACCAGAATGAGGGACCCTTCTTCCAAACAAGCTGATCACCCAAGGTGGATATGTGGTCTCCTTACCAGACAAAAAGACCTCACCAGAATGAGGGACCCTTCTTCCAAACATGCTGATCACCCAAGGTGGATATGTGGTCTCCTTACCAGACAAAAAGACCACACCAGAATGAAGGACCCTTCTTCCAAACATGCTGATCACCCAAGGTGGATATGTGGTCTCCTTACCAGACAAAAAGACCTCCTCAGCCGTCTCATCAAGTGTAGGGAATTCGGTCTCCCAAAAACCTATGTGGGCGCCCCAACCTGCTGGATCCTCTGCACTCCTTAGCATTTGTGTCCTGTCAGGAGGGTGGAGAACTTGTAGTGGAAGGTCTTCTGAATATATCTTGGGGTTTGTGGCGCTCAATAAGACTACACGTGCAAGATGTCAATGAGAGGATGTGTTTTAGCACTTCAGAGGCCTGTTGCGATGGTAAGACGGATAAAGGCCAAGGAGGAATGTGTGCAAAACTGCAGATATGTGCACACCTTCCTCCTTGGCCTTTATCCATCGTACCATCGCAACATTCCTCTGAAGAGCTAAAACATATCTTCTATGGGTATGGATGTGGAATTGCCTTCCACAGGCGGTGGTCTCAGCGGGGGGCACCGATAGTCTCAACAAAACTATTAGATAATCACCTGAATGACGGCAACATACAGGGATATACAATGTAATACTGACACGTAATCACACACATAGGTTGGACTTGATGGACTTGTGTCTTTTTTCACCCTCACCTACTATGTACAATTATGATGGGAACGACGCCGGAGGTTCTGTATTGAGGTCAGGAGGCAGCCAGGAAATTAGCATTTCAGACAGAGGACTGCTCCCATATTTGACTAAAATCTCCTTGATTCTATAACATGTGATTGTAAATTTAAAAGTCATTTTTTATCTTTTTGCAGATCTTCCTGGTGATCCCGCCATTGATGGTCCTTGTTCAGGCACTTCCAATTAGAAAGTGACAACCAGTGATGAACTCACCGGCCGCTTTATTAGGCACACCTGTTCAGTTGCTCGGTAACACAAATTGCTAATCAGCCAATCTCAGGGCAGCAACTCAATGCATTTAGTCATCTAGATGTGGTGAAGACGACTTAGTGAAGTTCAAACATCAGAATTTGGGAAGAAAGGGGATTGAAGTGACGTTGAACGTGGCATGGTTGTTGGTGACAGACGGGGCCGGTTGGAGTATTTCTGGGATTTTCACACACAACCATCTCTCGGGGTTTACAGAGAATGGTGGGAAAAAGAGAAAACATCCAGTGAGCGGCTGTTGTGTGGAGGAAAATGCCTTGTTGAGGTCAGAGGAGAATGGGCAGACTGGTTCCAGGTGATAGAAAGGCGACAGTAACTCAAATAATCACTCATTACACCCAAGGTATGCAGAATACCATCTCTGAACACACAACACATCCCACCTTGAAGCAGATGGGCTACAGCAGCAGAAGACCACACCGTGTGCCACTCCTGTCAGCTAAGAACAGGAAACTGAGGCTACAATTGGCACAGGATCAACAAAATTGGACAATAGAAGATTGGAAAAACATTGTCTGGTCCGAAGAGTCTGGATTTCAGCTGCAACATTCAGATGGAGGGGTCAGAATTTGGCGCATGGATCCATCCTGCCTTGTATCACCGGTTCAGGCTGGTGGTGGGGGTGTAATGGTGTGGGGGATGGGGTATCACCGGTTCAGGCTGGTGGTGGGGGTGTAATGGTGTGGGGGATGGGATATCACCGGTTCAGGCTGGTGGTGGGGGTGTAATGGTGTGGGGGGATGGGGTATCACTGGTTCCAGGAGTGTTTGGAGAACCCATGCAGCCATTTATTTAAAGCTTACCTGACGATCTTCATACAAGCAAAGGCCTTGGCTGGGCTAAAGCCATCTGCCTGGCTTTGCTTGCCAGCTGGTAAGTGAGTTTTTCTTAAGGTGGTGGCACATTTTGTCGATCAAGCTCACTTTGGTGTCTGTTTTGGATTAGAACTGGACTAATATTCCATCACAAATTTGTTTACCTACAAGCAATTGTTTTCTGGTTTAAACCTTAAAATAGCGCAGCTTCTCTTTCCCATGTAGTGTCCCGTGGTTGCCTTTGGTGCCCTGTGGCAATTTGTGGTGCCATGTCCTGTTCTTTAGTACCCTGTGGAAGTCCGTGGTACCCTGTCCGGTCCTTCTGTATCCTATGTTAGTCAATGGTGCCTTGTCCAGTTCTTTGGTGTCCTGTGGGAGTCTGTGGTGCCTTGTCTGGTCCTTCAGTGCCCTGTGGGAGTCTGTGGTGCCTTGTCTGGTCCTTCGGTGTTCTGTGGGAGTCTGCGATGCCTTGTCTGGTCCTTCGGTGCCCTGTGGGAGTCTGTGGTGCCTTGTCTGGTCCTTCAGTGTTCTGTGGGAGTCTGTGGTGCCTTGTCTGGTCCTTTGGTGCCCTGTGGGAGTCTGTGGTGCCTTGTCTGGTCCTTCAGTTTTCTGTGGGAGTCTGTGGTGCCTTGTCTGGCCCTTCAGTGTTCTGTGGGAGTCTGTGGTGCCTTGTCTGGTCCTTCAGTGCCCTGTGGGAGTCTGTGGTGCCTTGTCTGGTCCTTCAGTGTTCTGTGGGAGTCTGTGGTGCCTTGTCAGGTCCTTCGGTGCCCTATGGGAGTCTGTGGTGCCTTGTCTGGTCCTTTGGTGCCCTGTGGGAGCCTGTGGTGCCTTGTCTGGTCCTTCAGTTTTCTGTGGGAGTCTGTGGTGCCTTGTCTGGCCCTTCAGTGTTCTGTGGGAGTCTGTGGTGCCTTGTCTGGTCCTTCAGTGCCCTGTGGGAGTCTGTGGTGCCTTGTCTGGTCCTTCAGTGTTCTGTGGGAGTCTGTGGTGCCTTGTCAGGTCCTTCGGTGCCCTATGGGAGTCTGTGGTGCCTTGTCTGGTCCTTCGGTGTTCTGTGGGAGTCTGTGGTGCCTTGTCTGGTCCTTCGGTGCCCTGTGGGAGTCTGTGGTGCCTTGTCTGGTCCTTCGGTGTTCTGTGGGAGTCTGTGGTGCCTTGTCTGGTCCTTCGGTGTTCTGTGGGAGTTTGTGGTGCCTTGTCCATTCCTTTTATGCATGGAAAAGAAGAAAGGTAACAGCGCTCTCTGCAGGGACAACTCAAGCCATACACCAGGTCCACTCACAGGTGCCGAGGCTCGATGTGTCCCAACACACTCCAATGCAACAGTAATAAGAAGAGCCGGCAAAACTGTAATCCTTGAAGTGTCGTTTTTTGGTACATCAGAGTGACATAAAAACAATAAAGCTGACACGTTTCAGCAATAGCCTTAGTCGTAGCTAAGGATAAGCTATGACTAAGGCTATTGCCGAAACGCGTCAGCTTTATTGTTTTATTGTTACTCTGATGTACCAATAAACGACACTTCAAGGATTACAGTTTTGCCGGCTCTCCTTATTACCTTTCCTTTCATACCCCGTGGGAGTCTGGAGTCTGTGGTGCCATGTCTGGTCCTTTGGTGTCCCATGGGAGTCTGTGGTACCTTGTCTGGTCAATCGATGCCCTTTTTGCTGTATTTTGTGATTGACCCCTATTTACTGTATAAAATCAGTAACTGTTTTTTTTAAACTCTCCAAAATTGAATAAACACAAAAATAGTTATTATACAAATGGTTAAAAAAAAGTCAGCAAAAAGAAAATTAGAGAGGATGAATAAAAATAATTGGTTTAACTGTTACAAATCGATTAACATGACGAACTTTAATTAAAAATAAAGTATCCAAAATACATTGTAACAATATGGTTACATTTTATTTATGAATGAAGTCTGCAAGTTTATTCACACAGGAAAGCTAACAGGAACCGTCGAGCCGCAGAGCAAGAGTCGGCTGTCAAATTGACAGCAGAGCCCTTCACAGAGCAACTCTATGGGCATTTCATCCCAGCCTTGCCCCTCCCCCATTCCAGCCCCACAGCAACTGCATGGGCACCTTTGGCAGTGGCTATGCCGTTGTGAAGGGTTGGAGTCTCTGTCAGCTGTCTTTATGGAAGGGGAGGGGGGGTTGTTGAAGGGACTGGAAGCGGGAGCCTAAGCACTATTATAATTAGCTCTAACTTCCCAGAATTAATCTGACGCAACACTGCTGCATCCGCCAACCACTAAAGCTTCAGCTTTGGGTGGAGAACACCTTTTAAAGAACTCTGTTTGTATATAAATGCTGATATACAACTCCATGACTTTTATTGGTTCTCAGAGATTTGGCATTGCGATGTGTCTTTAAAAAGCGCGTACTTAAAGGTTATTCGCCGTTTAAGTGCCAAACCGTCCCGGAGATGTGCGGCTAAGTGTTCCGGGAACAGAAATCACACAACTTAATTACCACTAAAGACCTTCGAAAATTGATCGTCCCTGGATGTCTGGAGACACCAAGAATGCATCATTAGTGAGATAGACGTCTTCCCTTCTGTCAATAATCTGCAGACCATTCCGGAGGAGAAGTCCTGTAAACTGTCTGTTTGTTTTCTGAGCTATTATCTGTGTCTTCCTGGGTCTGTACACCTGATGTGCCCATTATGAGGGGTTCTCACCATCCCTGTGCTGAGTTCCCAGGTCTGTACACCCGCTGTGCCCATTATGAGGGGTTCCCACTATCCCTGTGCTGAGTTCCCGGGTCTGTACACCTGATGTGCCCATTATGAGGGGTTCTCACCATCCCTGTGCTGAGCTCCCGGGTCTCTACACCTGATGTGCCCATTATGAGGGGTTCCCACCATCCCTGTGCTGAGTTCCCGGGTCTGTACACCCGCTGTGCCCATTATGAGGGGTTCCCACCATCCATGTGCTGAGTTCCCGGGTCTGTATACCTGCTGTGCCCATTATGAGGGGTTCCCACCATCCCTGTGCTGAGTTCCCGGGTCTGTAAACCCGCTGTGCCCATTATGAGGGGTTCCCACCATCCCTGTGCTGAGTTCCCGGGTCTGTACACCCACTGTGCCCGTTATGAGGGGTTCCCACCATCCCTGTCATTAGGGTAGTTGAGGCAGACATTTCTTAGCCTGACTACTCCCTCTCCCTGGAGAACCAGCGCGCTTCGTTGCACCCAGGCACTCATCATCCATAGAGGATGCCGTACTCAACGAGTCCCATTCACCATCATCATCTGTATTTCTTTTTTTTTTCTTTCTTTTGCCCCTCCTCCTTTTATCCTCCAACCACTCCATATCATCCTTGGACAAACCGGAGTCACCAGCCTCCCCACACCTATCCTCCCCTACACCCCCCGCCCCCCCCCCCACTCTCCCTTCCCTTATCTACCACCAGGCCAGCCTCTTCACTACCCTCCCAACTCCTCTGCACCCCATGATCCTTAACAGAGACAATGCAGCGTCAGGGGGAGGGGGACTGGCACTGCACTTGATGCACCTGCCTCAGCACCTCTTGCTGCCTCTGCAATTTTAGAAGACATAGACACAGAAGGATTGGACACATTCTCGGCAACTGATACCTTACCTACAGACTGGGAAGACACAGGACATGCACAGACTGGGAAGACACATTAGGTATTGGCACAGACTGGGGCACCACAGACTGGGGGGACACATTAGGTATTGGCACAGACTGGGAAGACACAGAGACATTGGGTATTGGCACAGACTCAGATGGACTCACAGACACTCCAGCTGCTGAGCTCTGAGCATCCTCCATGTCCAGGCGGAAGAACTCTCTCATGAGCTCAGGATTGTTGTGCATTGCCTCAGGACACTGACTGTAAGGATGTCCCACCGCATTGCACAGATTGCATCTTATAATATTACAGTCCTTTGCCAAATGTCCTATACCCTGACACAGAGAGCACTTCATCACCAGACAGGAGGATGCAAGATGCCCTTTATCACCACACTTATTGCAGAGCTTTGGCTGGCCTGGATAGAAGATGGTCAGCCTGTCCCTCCCCAGGAAAGCTGAGGATGGCAGATGCTGGACAACATTGTCAAATACTTTTAATTTTAACTGCACAGACCATCCCCCCGTCCATATTCCCCAATCGTCCAAAATCTTCTTTAGAGGGCTCAGGACGTCTCCATACCTCCTCAACCATACAGATAAATCCCCTTGTGGTATGGACTCATTGCGGATAAGAACTGTCACCATTTTAATGAGGGGCTGGCGTGATACAAGCTTGGGGATGAGCCCTCTTCAGTCCGGCAGGCCCCTACACACGTGTTCATACTTCTCCCAAAATATGTCCAAATACTCCGGACGGATAAAGGAAAAAACTTACTCCTAGGAACCTGCCGGACTGATCAGGGCGAAGATATCTGTGGGCTTAAACCCCATCTGCAGAATCTTATCCACCACTGCCCTTCTATGCTGAGGAAGTCCACCACCCTCCCATCTAAGCTGCACAACATTCCTCCTTTTAAACAGGGAGGAAGATAAAACATTTCCATGCTCCTTCCCTGCTTGCTCCCCCTTCCCAGATCCTGTAGCAGCAACACCAGCATTAGTTTTTATTATGTCGCGTACAGACGAGACTTTATGGCAGACTTGGTCCGGCGGACCGGATTCCATTACATCGGATAATTCGATCGATTGTGGGCTCCAGCGGACTTTTTTTCCCCCAAAAGTTCGACGGACCTAGAAATTAAACATGTTTCAAATCTTTCCAATGGACTTGAGTCTGGTCGAAAAGTCTGCTCGTCTGTATGCTAGTCCGACGGACAAAAACTGATGCTAGGGCAGCTATTGGCTACTGACTGTGAGCTTCCTTATTTTAGTCCGGTCGTACGTCATCACGTACAAATCCATCGGACTTTGGTTGATCGTGTGTAGGCAAGTCCGTTCATTCGAAAGTCCGTTGTAAAGTCCGTCGGAAAATCCGTCGAAAAGTCCACCGGACCTAGTCTATCGAAAAGTCAGCCCGTGTGTACGCGGCATTACAGACACACCAATTGGAGTCTTGTCCTTAGACACAATCAAACCAGCTGGCAGAGAGTCCAATTCAGCTAGGATAGCAGTCTTTGGATTAACATAAGTGAGACCCACCCTCTATATCGATGACCTCTTGATGGTGTGGGATGGTGACACTATAGGACAGTGATGGCGAACCCGTGGTGCGCGTGCCGCTGCCGGCACGCCGAGCCCTCTCTGTGGGCACGCCAGAAAAAATGGAGAAAAGTACACACTTAAACACTGAAATCTTCCACACCGCACCGTGAACTACATCTCCCACAGGTCTCGAGGCATCCTTACCAGTGCTCAGCAAGTGCATCCCTGCATTCTGAGCTTAACGCACTCCTGATCCCTGTTTTCTGAGCTTAACGCACTCCTGATCCCTGCATTCTGAGCTTAACGCACTCCTGATCCCTGCATTCATTCTGAGCTTAACGCACTCCTGATCCCTGCATTCTGAGCTTAACGCACTCCTGATCCCTGTATTCTGAGCTTAACGCACTCTTGATCCCTGTATTCTGAGCTTAACGCACTCCTGATCCCTGCATTCTGAGCTTAACGCACTCCTGATCCCTGCATTCTGAGCTTAACGCACTCCTGATCCCTGTATTCTGAGCTTAACGCACTCCTGATCCCTGTATTCTGAGCTTAACGCACTCCTGATCCCTGCATTCTGAGCTTAACGCACTCCTGATCCCTGTATTCTGAGCTTAACGCACTCCTGATCCCTGTATTCTGAGCTTAACGCACTCCTGATCCCTGCATTCTGAGCTTAACGCACTCCTGATCCCTGTATTCTGAGCTTAACGCACTCCTGATCCCTGTATTCTGAGCTTAACGCACTCCTGATCCCTGCATTCTGAGCGTAACACACTCCTGATCCCTGCATCTGAGCGTAATGCACTCCTGATCCATGCATCTGAGAGTAATGCACACCTGATCCCTGAATTCTGAGCTTAACACACTCCTGATCCCTGTATTCTGAGCTTAACGCACTCCTGATCCCTGTATTCTGAGCTTAACGCACTCCTGATCCCTGTATTCTGAGCTTAACGCACTCCTGATCCCTGCATTCTGAGCTTAACGCACTCCTGATCCCTGTATTCTGAGCTTAACGCACTCCTGATCCCTGCATTCTGAGCTTAACACAATCCTGATCCCTGCATCTGAGCTTAACGCACTCCTGATCCCTGCATTCTGAGTGTAATGCATTCCTGATCCCTGCATTCTGAGCGCAACGCACTCCTGATCCTTGCATTCTGAGCGTAATGCATTCCTGATCCCTGCATTCTGAGCGCAACGCACTCCTGATCCCTGCATTCTGAGTGTAATGCACTCCTGATCCCTGCATTCTGAGCGCAACGCACTCCTGATCCTTGCATTCTGAGCGTAATGCACACCTGATCCCTGCATTCTGAGCACAACGCACTCCTGATCTCTGCATTCTGAGCGTAAGGCATTCCTGATCCCTGCATTCTGAGCGCAACGCACTCCTTATCCCTGCATCTGAGTGTAATGCACTCCTGATCCCTGCATTCTAAGCGCGAAGCAATCCTGATCCCTGCATTCTGAGCGGCACGCATTCCTGATCCCTGCATTCTGAGCGGACTGCATGACAAAAATGTATTAATTAAAACAGGTCAAATATAAAAAGATGCTCCTCCACCTACAACCATCTAAAAAGACAACGTTGTCTAAAACAAAAACATCTAGGCCCCGTTATGCATCCACATACCCAAACAATCGTGCAGTAACCATATAACCATGGATTGTATGGCTGGGTATACCCAATGCCCAGCAAATGCATCCTTACCAGTGCTCAGCAAATGCATCCCTGCATTCTGAGCTTAACGCACTCCTGATCCCTGTATCTGAGCGTAACGCACTCCTGATCCCTGTATCTGAGCGTAATGCACTCCTGATCCCTGTATTCTGAGCGTAACACACTCTTGATCCCTGTATCTGAGCGTAATGCACTCCTGATCCCTGCATTCTGAGAGCAACGCACTCCTGAACCCTGCATTCTGAGCGCAACGCACTCCTGATCCCTGCATTCTGAGCGGCACGCCTGATCCCTGCATTCTGAGCGGAACGCACTCCTGATCCCTGCATCCTGAGCAGAACGCACTCCTGATCCCTGCATCCTGAGCAGAACGCACTCCTGATCCCTGCATTCTGAGTGGAACGCACGCCTGATCCCTGCATTCTGAGTGAAACGCACGTCTGATCCCTGCATTCTGAGCGGAACGCACTCCTGATCCCTGCATCCTGAGCAGAACGCACTCCTGATCCCTGCATTCTGAGTGGAACGCACGCCTGATCCCTGCATTCTGAGTGAAACGCACGTCTGATCCCTGCATTCTGAGCGCAACGCACTCCTGATCCCTGCATTCTGAGTGGCGTGCCTGATCCCTGCAGTCTGAGCGGAACGCACGCCTGATCCCTGCATTCTGAGCGCAACGCACTCCTGATCCCTGCATTCTGAGCGCAACGCACTCCTGATCCTTGCATTCTGAGCGTAATGCATTCCTGATCCCTGCATTCTGAGCGCAACGCACTCCTGATCCCTGCATTCTGAGTGTCACGCATTCCTGATCCCTGCATTCTGAGCGCAACACACTCCTGATCCCTGCATTCTGAGCGCAACGCACTCCTGATCCTTGCATTCTGAGCGTAATGCACACCTGAACCCTGCATTCTGAGCGCAACGCACTCCTGATCCCTGCATCTGAGTGTAATGCATTCCTGATCCTTGCATTCTGAGCGTAATGCACACCTGAACCCTGCATTCTGAGCGCAACGCACTCCTGATCCCTGCATCTGAGTGTAATGCACTCCTGATCCCTGCATTCTGAGCGCAACGCACTCCTGATCCTTGCATTCTGAGCGTAATGCACACCTGAACCCTGCATTCTGAGCGCAACGCACTCCTGATCCCTGCATCTGAGTGTAATGCACTCCTGATCCCTGCATTCTGAGCACAACGCACTCCTGATCTCTGCATTCTGAGCGTAAGGCATTCCTGATCCCTGCATTCTGAGCGCAACGCACTCCTTATCCCTGCATCTGAGTGTAATGCACTCCTGATCCCTGCATTCTAAGCGCGAAGCAATCCTGATCCCTGCATTCTGAGCGGCACGCATTCCTGATCCATGCATTCTGAGCGGACTGCATGACAAAAATGTATTAATTAAAACAGGTCAAATATAAAAAGATGCTCCTCCACCTACAACCATCTAAAAAGACAACGTTGTCTAAAACAAAAACATCTAGGCCCCGTTATGCATCCACATACCCAAACAATCGTGCAGTAACCATATAACCATGGATTGTATGGCTGGGTATACCCAATGCCCAGCAAATGCATCCTTACCAGTGCTCAGCAAATGCATCCCTGCATTCTGAGCTTAACGCACTCCTGATCCCTGTATCTGAGCGTAATGCACTCCTGATCCCTGTATTCTGAGCGTAACACACTCTTGATCCCTGTATCTGAGCGTAATGCACTCCTGATCCCTGCATTCTGAGAGCAACGCACTCCTGAACCCTGCATTCTGAGCGCAACGCACTCCTGATCCCTGCATTCTGAGCGGCACGCCTGATCCCTGCATTCTGAGCGGAACGCACTCCTGATCCCTGCATCCTGAGCAGAACGCACTCCTGATCCCTGCATCCTGAGCAGAACGCACTCCTGATCCCTGCATTCTGAGTGGAACGCACGCCTGATCCCTGCATTCTGAGTGAAACGCACGTCTGATCCCTGCATTCTGAGCGGAACGCACTCCTGATCCCTGCATCCTGAGCAGAACGCACTCCTGATCCCTGCATTCTGAGTGGAACGCACGCCTGATCCCTGCATTCTGAGTGAAACGCACGTCTGATCCCTGCATCCTGAGCAGAACGCACTCCTGATCCCTGCATTCTGAGTGGAACGCACGCCTGATCCCTGCATTCTGAGCGGAACGCACTCCTGATCCCTGCATTCTGAGTGGAACGCACGCCTGATCCCTGCATTCTGAGTGAAACGCACGTCTGATCCCTGCATTCTGAGCGGAACGCACTCCTGATCCCTGCATTCTGAGTGGAACGCACGCCTGATCCCTGCATTCTGAGTGAAACGCACGTCTGATCCCTGCATCCTGAGCAGAACGCACTCCTGATCCCTGCATTCTGAGTGGAACGCACGCCTGATCCCTGCATTCTGAGTGAAACGCACGTCTGATCCCTGCATTCTGAGCGCAACGCACTCCTGATCCCTGCATTCTGAGTGGCGTGCCTGATCCCTGCAGTCTGAGCGGAACGCACGCCTGATCCCTGCATTCTGAGCAGAACGCACGCCTGATCCCTGCATTCTGAGCAGAACGCACTCCTGATTCCTGCATTCTGAGCGTAACGAACTCCTGATCCCTGCATTCTGAGCGTAATGCATTCCTGATCCCTGCATTCAGAGCGTAACGCATTCCTGATCCCTGCATTCTGAGCATAACACATTCCTGATCCCTGCATTCAGAGCGTAACGCACTCCTGATCCCTGCATTCTGAGTGCAACACACTCCTGATCCCTGCATTCTGAGCGTAACGCATTCCTGATCCCTGCATTCTGAATGTAACACATTCCTGATCCCTGCATTCTTAGCGCAACGCACTCCTGATCCCTGCATTCTGAGCATAACGCATTCCTGATCTCTGCATTCTGAGTGTAATGCATTCCTGATCCCTGCATTCTGAGCGTAACGCACTCCTGATCCCTGCATTCTGAGCGTAACGCATTCCTGATCTCTGCATTCTGAGTGTAATGCATTCCTGATCCCTGCATTCTGAGCGTAACGCATTCCTGATCCCTGCATTCTGAGCGCAATGCACGCCTGATCCCTGCATTCTGAGCGCAACGCACTCCTGATCCCTGCATTCTGAGCGGCACGCCTGATCCCTGCATCCTGAGCAGAACGCACTCCTGATCCCTGCATTCTGAGTGGAACGCACGCCTGATCCCTGCATTCTGAGTGAAACGCACGTCTGATCCCTGCATTCTGAGCGCAACGCACTCCTGATCCCTGCATTCTGAGTGGCGTGCCTGATCCCTGCAGTCTGAGCGGAACGCACGCCTGATCCCTGCATTCTGAGCAGAACGCACTTCTGATCCCTGCATCCTGAGCAGAACGCACTCCTGATCCCTGCATTCTGAGTGGAACGCACGCCTGATCCCTGCATTCTGAGTGAAACGCACGTCTGATCCCTGCATTCTGAGCGCAACGCACTCCTGATCCCTGCATTCTGAGTGGCGTGCCTGATCCCTGCAGTCTGAGCGGAACGCACGCCTGATCCCTGCATTCTGAGCAGAACGCACTCCTGATCCCTGCATTCTGAGCGTAATGCATTCCTGATCCCTGCATTCAGAGCGTAACGCATTCCTGATCCCTGCATTCTGAGCATAACACATTCCTGATCCCTGCATTCAGAGCGTAACGCACTCCTGATCCCTGCATTCTGAGTGCAACACACTCCTGATCCCTGCATTCTGAGCGTAACGCATTCCTGATCCCTGCATTCTGAATGTAACACATTCCTGATCCCTGCATTCTTAGCGCAACGCACTCCTGATCCCTGCATTCTGAGCATAACGCATTCCTGATCCCTGCATTCTAAGCGTAACGCATTCCTGATCCCTGCATTCTGAGCAGAACGCACTCCTGATCCCTGCATTCTGAGCGTAACGCACTCCTGATCCCTGCATTCTGAGCGTAACGCACTCCTAATCCCTGCATTCAGAGCGTAACGCACTCCTGATCCCTGCATTCTGAGTGCAACGCACTCCTGATCCCTGCATTCTGAGCGTAATGCATCTCTGATCCCTGCATTCTGAGCGTAACACATTCCCGATCCCTGCATTCTGAGCGGAACGCATTCCTGATCCCTGCATTCTGAGCGGAACGCATTCCTGATCCCTGCATTGTGAGCGGAACGCACTCCTGATCCCTGCATTGTGAGTGGAACGCACTCTTGATCCCTGCATTCTGAGCGAAACGCATTCCTGATCCCTGCATTGTGAGCGGAATGTACTCTTGATCCCTGCATTGTGAGTGGAACGCACTCTTGATCCCTGCATTCTGAGGGAAACGCCTGATCCCTACATTCTGAGCGGAATGCACGCCTGATCCCTGCATTCTGAGCGCAACGCACTCCTGATCACTGCATTCTGAGGGAAACGCCTGATCCCTACATTCTGAGCGGAACGCATTCCTGATCCCTGCATTCTGAGTGTAATACACTCCTGATCCCTGCACTCTGAGCGTAACGCATTCCTGATCCCTGCATTCTGAGCGTAACGCATTCCTAATCCCTGCATTCTAAGCGTAACGCATTCCTGATCCCTGCATTCTGAGCATAACGCATTCCTGATCCCTGCATTCTGAGCGGAACGCACTCCTGAACCCTGCATTCTGAGCGGAACGCATTCCTGATCCCTGCATTCTGAGCGTAATGCATTCCTGATCCCTGCATTGTGAGCGGAATGCACTCTTGATCCCTGCATTCTAAGTGCAACGCAGTCCTGATCCCTGCATTCTGAGCGGAACGTACTCCTGATCCCTGCATTCTGAGCGTAACGCACTCCTGATCCCTGCATTCTGAGCGTAACGCATTCCTAATCCCTGCATTCTAAGCGTAACGCATTCCTGATCCCTGCATTCTGAGCGGAACGCATTCCTGATCCCTGCATTCTGAGCGGAACGCATTCCTGATCCCTGCATTCTGAGCGTAACGCATTCCTGATCCCTGCATTCTGAGCAGAACACACTCCTGATCCCTGCATTCTGAGCGTAACGCATTCCTGATCCCTGCATTCTGAGCGCAACGCACTCCTGATCCCTGCATTCTGAGCAGAACGCACTCCTGATCCCTGCATTGTGAGTGCAACGCATTCCTGATCCCTGCATTCTGAGCAGAACGCACTCCTGATCCCTGCATTCTGAGCAGAACGCACTCCTGATCCCTGCATTCTGAGCGTAGCACATTCCTGATCCCTGCATTGTGAGCGACACGCCTGATCCCTGCATTCTGAGCGTAACGCACTCCTGATCCCTGCATTCTGAGCGGAACGCATTCCTGATCCCTGCATTCTGAGTGTAACACATTCCTTTAAAAAAACACAAAAAAACATTTCTGGGCAGAATCGTACGTTTTTTGGTCCCTTAGGGCTCATTCAGAGGGATGATCAGTCCCATCTCCTGTACAGAGCCGCTGGTAGGTTTAATTCTGTGTTGGCACAGAAAATAAGTTGGTTTTGTGTCGCTGTTTAGGCACTCGGGCTCCTAAAGCTTCGCCATCACTGCTATAGGGTGACATGAATTTTGGAAATGCCTTAATGACAATCAGTTAAATTTGCATTTTTCAATTGAGCGTGATGCTTTCAGTATCAACTTTTTGGACATCACCCTAATGGGCGATCCAACTACAGGTGATGTTTCAACCTATACCTATATACTGTATACATGCACCTATAGGAAACCATGCTCTGGTAACACTACACTTTTTTTGCAGCCAGTTGTCATCCATCCCACACCATCGATGCCATCCCTTATGGGGCATTTATTCGAGCCACACAAAACTGTTCACCAGACTCAGCCTTTGAGCTGGAATGCAAGGTCATTCATCGGCGCTTATTGGACCGCGGTTATAACGAATCTGTTCTACACCAAGGACTGGAAAAGGTTTTGATAATGGACAGGGAGACATTACTGTCAGATGAGCCTAAAACCAAGAGAGAGAATAAAAATAAGAATAAATCTCATACACCTTACAACTCTACAGATAGAAGAATGGGCAGACCCATTACGTTTGAAACTACATTTTCCCAAGGATATCAGCAAATAGTCAGAATAATAAAAAAGAATCTGCCAAGACTGTATACAGATAAAGATTTAAATGGGATATTGCCAGCAGGTTGCCATTTTTCTAGCCGACGTGCGCCCACATTAGGGGATGCACTATCACCTAGTCTTTTCTCATCTAAACAATGCCAACCCACCTGGCTCTCCTATCCTGGAAGTTACCCTTGTAATACAAAAACCCAGGGCTTTTTTTCAGCAGGAACGCGGGGGAACGCAGTTCCGGCAAGGGGTGCTGGGGTTTACTGGAGGGTCTATTGATGCTGGCTGCTGGGGGATCTATTGTTGCTGGAGGGTATCTATTTTTACAGGGGGAGAGTCTATTGTTGCTGGTGAGGTCAGTTGTCACTGGTGGGGATATATTGTTGCTGGGGGGGCTCTTATGCTACTGGGAGACCATAGTTTCTGGAAGACATCTACTGTTGAGGGAGAGGTCTATTGTTGCTAGCTGTTCAGAGTCTATTGTTGCTGGGGTTGCTCCATTGTTGCTGGCTACAGGGGATTTATTTTACTTCCTATCATTAACAAATTACATAAAAATTACTACAAATTGATACTTGGTTCTGTATCCATTACTGAGAGGTGGGTAGGAGGTGGAACCAAAGAATGGTGCTCGGAGGTGGGTAGGAGGTGGAACCAAAGAATGGTGCTCGGAGGTAGGGATGAGCCGAACACCCCCCGGTTCGGTTCGCATCCAGAACATGCGAACAGGCAAAAAATTCTTTCGAACACGCGAACACCGTTAAAGTCTATGAGACACGAACATGAATAATCAAAAGTGCTAATTTTAAAGGCTTATATGCAAGTTATTGTCATAAAAAGTGTTTGGGGACCCGGGTCCTGCCCCAGGGGACATGGATCAATGCAAAAAAAAGTTTTAAAAATGGACGTTTTTTCGGAAGCAGTGATTTTAATAATGCTGAAAGTGAAACAATAAAAGTATAATATTCCTTTAAATTTCATACCTGGGTGGTGTCTATAGTTTGCCTGTAAAGGGGCGCATGTTTCCCATGTTTAGAACCATGTTTTAACTACTGTAAAACTACTATTGCTAGCGCTGGCTATAATGAATTGTCGGCCCGGCAATACACATAAAAGTTCATTGATAAAAACTCCGAACCAAAATTGAAAAAAAAAATGCATGGGGGTCCCCCTAAATTCTATACCAGGCCCTTCAGGTCTGGTATGGATATTAAGGGGAATCCCACGCCAAAATTAAAACCGTACCAGGCCACATGCCCTCAACATTGGGAGGGTGCTTTGGGGTAGCCCCCCAAAGCACCTTGTCCCCATGTTGATGGGGAGAAGGGCCTCATCCCCACCACCCTTGCCCAGTGGTTGTGGGGGTCTGCGGGCGGGGGGGGCTTATCGGAATCTGAAAGCCCCCTTTAACAAGGGGAACCCCAGATCCCGCCCCCCCCCCCCTGTGTGAATTGGTAATGGTGTACAAATGTACCCCTACCATTTCACAAAAAAGTGTCAAAAATGTTAAAAAACACAACAGTCCTTTATTAATTTCTTCTTCTTCCATCTTCTTTCTTCTCCTTCAGTGTTCTTCTTCTACCTCTATCTTCTTCTTCTCCATCTTCTTCTTCCTCCGCTCTTCTCGTCCCGCATCTGCACGATCCGCCTCAGTGGGAGTCTTCCACTTCGGTTCTTCTGACACTTCTTATATAACGGAGGCAGCGAGGCCACCCAGTGACCCCGCCCTCCTCTGACGCACGGGGACTTTCCTGTGGCTTTCCCTGTGTTGTCAGAGGGGGGCGGGGTCACCCGTTTACGTAACCGGGTGACACCCCCCAGGTAGTAGTGATAGTAGCGATAGTAGTTTTACATGACTTTTTTCCCTTTAGAAATGTCATTTTGCTCTCGGACTGTTCTAAACACGGGAAACCTTCCCCCCCTTTTACAGGCATACTATAGACACCCCCCAGGTACAAAATTTAAAGGGATATTACACTTTTATTTTTTCACTTTAAGCATTATTAAAATCACTGCTCCCGAAAAAACTGGACTTTTTTAAAACTTTTTTTTTTGCATTGATCCATGTCCCCTGGGGCAGGACCCGGGTCCCCAAACATTTTATATGACAATACCATGCATATAAGCCTTTAAAATTAGCACTTTTGATTTCTCCCATAGACTTTTAAAGGGTGTTCCGTGGCTTTTGAATTTGCCGCAAACACCCCAAATCGTTCGCTGTTCGGCGAACGGGCGAACAGCCGATGTTCAAGTCGAACTCATGTTCGACCCGAACATAAAGCCCATGCCTACTCGGAGGTGGGTAGGGGGTGGAACCAAGGAATGGTGCTCGGAGGCGGACACAAGAGGTGACTCGGAAGGAGGGAGTTCCTGCACCTATTCTCTGTAATTTGTGTGCTTTGGGTAAAACGTTTGTTGCCACTGCCACAGATGAAGAGTTCATTATACAGCAAAACATCAACTGTGGCACAAACTATGTGATTTACCTGATCACCTGTATTTCATTATTAGGCGTCCTCTGAGAGCCCGTATAGGGGAACATTACCACGACAGCAATAACCCAAATGCTAGAAATATTTTGAATGCAACACGTCACTTTAGAGAATGTCACCAGGGCGATCTTTCCTTAATTTCGCTTCAGAGGAATCGAACGATTGTCTCACTCGCCCAGAGGAGGTGACAGGGAGAGAGGGCTACTGGGGAGAGAAACATGGTGGATTTTTAGATTAAAAACTAGATCTCCTCGGGGGTTAAACCTGAGGTGGGATCTGGACTTACATTAAGAATGCCTCTCCCCAGAGCCTCCTCTCTCTCTCTTGTCCTTTCTTTCTTCTGGGTTTTTTTTTTTTCACATACCTGGATTATTATTTATCTATATAATTATTTAATTATAATTAATTAATTTATTAAAACATTATCTTTTTTATTTAATGTTTCTCGAATTTTATGGTGTGCTTCCTTATGCATATGTCTATAAGTGTATGAGTGTATGCACGTGTGTGTACAGTACATGCATGTATGTACATACAGTATCTCACAAAAGTAAGTACACCCCTCAGTCACATTTGTGTAAATCTTTTCTTCTATCTTTTCATGTGACAACACTGAAGAAATGACACTTGTCTACAATGTAAAGTAGTGAGTGTACAGCTTGTATAACAGTGTAAATTTGCTGTCCCCTCAAAATAACTCAACACACAGCCATTAATGTCTAAACTGCTGGCAACAAAAGTCAGTACACCCCTAAGTGAAAATCTCCAAATTGGGCCCAAAGTGTCAATATTTTGTGTGGCCTCCATTATTTTCCAGCACTGCCTTAACCCTCTTGGACATGGAGGTCACCAGAGCTTCACAGGTTGTCACTGGAGTCCTCTTCCCCTCCTCCATGATGACATCACAGAGCTGGTGGATGTTAGAGACTTTGCGCTCCTCCACCTTCCGTTTGAGGATGTCCCACAGATGATCAATAGGGTTTAGGTCTGGAGACATGCTTGGCCAGTCCATCACCTTTACCCTCAGCTTCTTTAGCAAGGCAGTGGTGGTCTTGGAGGTGTGTTTGGGGTGGTTATCATGTTGGAATACTGCCCTGCGGCCCAGTCTCTGAAGGGAGGGGATCATGCTCTGCTTCAGTATGTCACAGTACATATTGGCATTCATGGTTCCCTCAATGATCTGTAGCCCCCCAGTGCCGGCAGCACTCATGCAGCCCCAGACCATGACACTCCCACCACCATGCTTGACTGTAGGCAAGACACACTTAAAGTAAAATGGCTAATTGGGCCCAATTTGGACACTTTCACTTAGGGGTGTACTGACTTTTGTTTCCAGCGGTTTAGACATTAATGGCTGTGTGTTGAGTTATTTTGAGGGGACAGCAAATTTACACTGTTATACAAGCTGTACACTCACTACTTTACATTGTAGACAAGTGTCATTTCTTCAGTGTTGTCACATGAAAAGATAGAAGAAAAGATTTACACAAATGTCACTGAGGGGTGTTCTAACTTCTCACTTTTGTGAGAAACTGTATATATATATATATATATATATATATATATATATATATATATATATTTACAGTATATAAAATAATGGAAGCCATTAGAACAGCAGACAGAAGTCTCGTCATTTCTCATCGCCCCGAGTCAGATGAGAACCAGATGACGCATTTTTACCGATCCCCCCCCTGCGAACTTCTGCTAACTATCATACTTGTCAATACATCTTCCTGGGCTGGAATCCATGTGAGATTCTTCGCAGGTCGGGGTTGAAGGTCTTCGCACTTTTTCTGCCGGTGTCAGTTCAACATCTGGCGCACCTGAGGTCATGTGATTATGTTGTCAGGCGCGATCAGCGCTTGACGGGAGTGATGTGAGCTTCAGGCCTGCAGGTTCCTCTCTTCAAGAACCTTCAGCCGTGTGATTTATAGGCTGCACATCGGCGGCCTCACCTCTTACGCAACCGGAGGGGTTTTTTACCGGTGGAGTTTTTTTAACTTGAGAACATGTGTGCCGGTTCCCATGTCGGCCGCGTGGAGTCATACATCATACAATGCCCAGCGCGCTAATATTAATAGGATGAAGTCATACGCTCGCCGCATGCTTCATGTCCGTCCGGGGATCTTGTTTCTGTCTGTGTAATGTTTGGGGGGATCTCTAGACTTTCTGAGATGGGAAATAGGTAATTCTTAAATCAGATTTAAAAAAAGAAAAACGAAATAATGTAATTTTTTTAGGTAAAATTTTGACATTCGGCAACACCGAACTTCATCCCCATCTGTCACCCGGGCCTCTGATGGGGACTACAAGAGTCCATTCCAATGTACATTACACAGACTGTTGTCACCATCAGGAAAGCTGCCCTAAGGAATGCCATGCAGTCATCGCTGGAGTGCAGCCATCACAGGAGTGCAGCCATCACCGGAGTGCAGCCATCACTGGAGTGCAGCCATCACCAGGGTGCAGCCATCACCGGAGTGCAGCCATCACTGGAGTGCAGCCATCACTGGAGTGCAGCCATCACCAGGGTGCAGCCATCACCGGAGTGCAGCCATCACCGGAGTGCAGCCATCACTGGAGTGCAGCCATCACTGGAGTGCAGCCATCACTGGAGTGCAGCCATAACTGGAGTACAGCCATTACCGGAGTACAGCCATCACCGGAGTGCAGCCATCACTGGAGTGCAGCCATCAAGAAGTTTGTTTGAAATCTTTGCAAATTTATTAAAAAGAAAAGAAAAGAATCCCATGTACATAAGTATCACAGACTCCTCCCTTGTTCATAAGTATCACAGGCTCCTCCCATGTACATAAGTATCTCAGGCTCCTCCCATGTACATAAGTATCACAGGCTCCTCCCATGTACATAAGTATCACAGGCTCCTCCCATGTACATAAGTATCACAGGCTCCTCCCATGTACATAAGTATCACAGGCTCCTCCCATGTACATAAGTATCACAGACTCCTCCCTTGTTCATAAGTATCACAGGCTCCTCCCATGTACATAAGTATCTCAGGCTCCTCCCATGTACATAAGTATCACAGGCTCCTCCCATGTACATAAGTATCTCAGGCTCCTCCCATGTACATAAGTATCACAGGCTCCTCCCATGTACATAAGTATCACAGGCTCCTCCCATGTACATAAGTATCACAGGCTCCTCCCATGTACATAAGTATCACAGACTCCTCCCATGTACATAAGTATCACAGGCTCCTCCCTTGTACATAAGTATCACAGGCTCCTCCCATGTACATAAGTATCACAGACTCCTCCCTTGTTCATAAGTATCACAGACTCCTCCCATGTAACAGACTCCTCCGATGTACAGAAGTATCACAGACTCCTCCCATGTACATAAATATCACAGACTCCTCCCATGTACATAAGTATCACAGGCTCCTCCCATGTACATAAGTATCACAGACTCCTCCCTTGTTCATAAGTATCACAGACTCCTCCCATGTAACAGACTCCTCCGATGTACATAAGTATCACAGACTCCTCCCATGTACATAAATATCACAGGCTCCTCAGATGTACATAAGTATCACAGACTCCTCCCATGTACATAAATATCACAGACTCCTCCCATGTACATAAGTATCACAGGCTCCTCCCATGTACATAAGTATCACAGACTCCTCCCTTGTTCATAAGTATCACAGGCTCCTCCCATGTACATAAGTATCTCAGGCTCCTCCCATGTACATAAGTATCACAGGCTCCTCCCATGTACATAAGTATCACAGGCTCCTCCCATGTACATAAGTATCACAGGCTCCTCCCATGTACATAAGTATCTCAGGCTCCTCCCATGTACATAAGTATCACAGGCTCCTCCCATGTACATAAGTATCACAGGCTCCTCCCATGTACATAAGTATCACAGGATCCTCCCATGTACATAAGTATCACAGGCTCCTCCCTTGTACATAAGTATCACAGGCTCCTCCCTTGTACATAACACAGACTCTTCCCATGTACATAAATATCACAGACTCCTCCCATGTACATAAATATCACAGGCTCTTCCCATGTACATAAGTATCACAGGCTCCTCCCATGTACATAAGTATCACAGGCTCCTCCCATGTACATAAGTATCACAGACTCCTCCCTTGTTCATAAGTATCACAGGCTCCTCCAATGTACATAAGTATCTCAGGCTCCTCCCATGTACATAAGTATCACAGGCTCCTCCCATGTACATAAGTATCTCAGGCTCCTCCCATGTACATAAGTATCACAGGCTCCTCCCATGTACATAAGTATCACAGACTCCTCCCATGTACATAAGTATCACAGGCTCCTCCCTTGTACATAAGTATCACAGACTCCTCCCATGTACATAAGTATCACAGGCTCCTCCCATGTACATAAGTATCACAGACTCCTCCCTTGTTCATAAGTATCACAGACTCCTCCCATGTAACAGACTCCTCCGATGTACAGAAGTATCACAGACTCCTCCCATGTACATAAATATCACAGACTCCTCCCATGTACATAAGTATCACAGGCTCCTCCCATGTACATAAGTATCACAGACTCCTCCCTTGTTCATAAGTATCACAGACTCCTCCCATGTAACAGACTCCTCCGATGTACATAAGTATCACAGACTCCTCCCATGTACATAAATATCACAGGCTCCTCCGATGTACATAAGTATCACAGACTCCTCCCATGTACATAAATATTACAGACTCCTCCCATGTACATAAGTATCACAGGCTCCTCCCATGTACATAAGTATCACAGACTCCTCCCTTGTTCATAAGTATCACAGGCTCCTCCCATGTACATAAGTATCTCAGGCTCCTCCCATGTACATAAGTATCACAGGCTCCTCCCATGTACATAAGTATCACAGGCTCCTCCCATGTACATAAGTATCACAGGCTCCTCCCATGTACATAAGTATCTCAGGCTCCTCCCATGTACATAAGTATCACAGGCTCCTCCCATGTACATAAGTATCACAGGCTCCTCCCATGTACATAAGTATCACAGGATCCTCCCATGTACATAAGTATCACAGGCTCCTCCCTTGTACATAAGTATCACAGGCTCCTCCCTTGTACATAACACAGACTCTTCCCATGTACATAAATATCACAGACTCCTCCCATGTACATAAATATCACAGGCTCTTCCCATGTACATAAGTATCACAGGCTCCTCCCATGTACATAAGTATCACAGGCTCCTCCCATGTACATAAGTATCACAGGCTCCTCCCATGTACATAAGTATCACAGCCTTTGCACAATACTTTGGTGAAGCTCCTTTGGCACCAATTACATCCTTCAGTCTTGTTGAGTATGATGCTACAAGCTTGACACACCTATTTTTGGGCAGTTTCTCCCATTCTTCTTTGTAGGACCTCTCAGGCTCCATCAGGTTTGGATGGGGAGTGTCGGTGCACAGCCATTTTCAGATCTCTCCAGAGATGTTCAATCGGGTTCACGTCTGGGCTCTGGCTGGACCACTCAAGGACATTCACAGAGTTGTCCCGGAGCCACTCCTTTGTTATCTTGGCTGTGTGCTTAGGGTCGTTGTCCTGTTGGAAGATAAACCTTCACCCTAGTCTGAGGTCCAGAGCGCTCTGGAGCAGGTTTTCATCAAGGATATCTCTGTACATTGCTGCATTCATCTTTCCTTCGATCCTGACCAGTCTCCCAGTTCCTGTCGCTGAACAGCATCCCCACAGCATGATGCTGCCACCACCATGCTTCACTGTAGGGATGGTATTGGCCAGGTGATGAGCGGTGCCTGGTTTCTTCCAGACATGACGCTTGCTATTCAGGCCAATGAGTTCAATCTTTGTTTCATCAGACCAGAGAATTTTGTTTCTCATGATCTGAGAGTCCTTCAGGTGCCTTTTGGTAAACTCCAGGCGGACTGTAAAGTGCCTTTTACTGAGGAGTGGCTTCCGTCTGGCCACTCTACCATACAGGCCTGATTGGTGGGGAGCTGCAGAGATGGTTGTTCTTCTGGAGGGTTCTCCTCTCTCCACAGGGAAACGCTGGAGCTTTGTCAGAGTGTCCATCGGGTTCTTGGTCACCTCCCTGACTAAGGCCCTTCTCCCCCGATCGCTCAGTTTGGCCGGGCTGCCCGCTCTAGGAAGTGTCCTGGTGGTTCCAAACTTCTTCCATTTACAGATGATGGAGGCCACTGTGCTCATTGGGACCTTCAATGCTGCAGAAATGTTTCTGTACCCTTCCCCCGATCTGTGCCTCCATACAATCCTGTCTCCGAGGTCTACAGACAATTCCTTGGACTTCATGGCTTGGTTTGTGCTCTGACATGCACTGTTACCTGTGGGACCTTCTATAGACAGGTGTGTGCCTTTCCAAATCATGTCCAATCAACTGAATATACCACAGGTGGACTCCAATCAAGTTGTAGAAATATCTCAATGATGATCAGTGGAAACAGGAGGCACCCGAGCTGAATTCTGAGTGTCATGGCAAAGGCTGTGCTACTTATGTACATGGGAGGAGTCTGTGATACTTATCTACATGGGAGGAGTCTGTGATACTTATGTACATGGGAGGAGCCTTTGATACTTATGTACATGGGAGGAGCCTGTGATACTTCTGTACATGGGAAGAGCCTGTGATACTTCTGTACATGGGAGGAGTCTGTGATACTTATGTACATGGGAGGAGCCTGTGATATTTATCTACATGGGAGGAGCCTGTGATACTTATGTACATGGGAGGAGCCTGTGATATTTATCTACATGGGAGGAGTCTGTGATACTTATGTACCTGGGAGGAGTCTGTGATACTTATGTACATGGGAGGAGCCTCTGATACTTATGTACATGGGAGGAGCCTGTGATAATTATTTACATGGGAGGGGTCTGTGATACTTATGTACATAGGAGGAGCCTGTGATACTTATGTACATGGGAGGAGCCTGATATACTTATGTACATGGGAGGAGGCTCTGATACTTATGTACATGGGAGGAGTCAGTGATACTTATGTATATGGGAGGGGTCTGTGATACTTATGTACATGGGAGGAGCCTGATATACTTATGTACATGGGAGGAGCCTGATATACTTATGTATATGGGAGGAGCCTGATATACTTATGTACATGGAAGGAGCATGATATACTTATGTATATGGGAGGAGCCTGATATACTTATGTATATGGGAGGGGTCTGTGATACTTATGTATATGGGAGGAGCCTGATATACTTATGTACATGGAAGGAGCATGATATACTTATGTATATGGGAGGAGCCTGATATACTTATGTACATGGGATTTTTTCATGTTTTATTTTTAATAAATTAACAAAGATTTCAAACAAACTTCTCTCGCATTGTCATTATGGGGGATTGTTTGGGGAAATTTTGGGGAAAATAATGAATTTAATCCATTTTGGAATAAGGCTGTAACATAACTAAATGTGGAAAAAGTGAAGCACTGTGAATACTTTCCGGATGCGCTGTAAATAAGCCCTCAATGTCATCCAATTCTGATCTCTATTCACTTGAATACATTTCCTAATCTGTAGCGAAGGAAAGTCTTTAGCGGGGAGGCTGGCTCTATAAAAATTCTCGGAGACTCTATAAAGCCCCCAATTTGAGCGATGTGGGAAACATGCAGATCGTTAAGGGAAGGAGGCCGCCGTGCAGAGCGAAGTCTTTGGTTTTACGAGTTGGGAGCCCTCAGACACAATGCCAATCAGGCGGCCGCAGGACTAATTAACAGCGACATTAATTGGCTTGCAGAGTAATTTATTGGAAAGTGAGAAGAATCCAGGAAGAGCTCCGGGCTCTGGAAGATGGACAAAGCTGCCATCCTCCGGGAGGCCATTATACTCCATCTATTGGCAGATTATTCGGAGGAAATCAAATCAAATTCCAAACACATCTTTCATTTGGATACAAATAATTATCCCAGGCTGGAGAAATGGAATGGATGGGGGGGATGGAAAATTGGATAAATCTTTCTTATGTAACCAGCAAACTGAAAATAAAAAATAAATGCCAACCAACCGATGCCAGTGCAGGGATAGATCACATGATCCATGCCATCCCATAATTCTCTACATCTTCCAAGTGCTACATAATGACAGTTGTTGAAAAAGGATTTTCACACCTATGACATGCGTATCTATTGTACAAAGAAAAAAAGAATTGTAACAATTAATGTAAGCTGAAGCCATTAATAAGGTATTTAAAATGGTAAAATCTTTTCAATTAAGACTTCCTTTCCACACACTGAGACTCTCCTGAGCCTGTTGTTGCATGAATGGTTTCTTTTAGGAGATTAGGATAATTTCAGGAGAAACATTGCCTTGTGTCCTCTCCTCAATATCCTTGGTGAGAAAGTATAGAACAAGTGGCATTGGATTGTTTGACTATTACTGACTTGACCTGTCTACTGTCATGTTTGCCACTTGCCGTGACCCTTACCTGGACCTGAATAATTTCATGTTTGCTACTCACCTTGACCCCTGCCTGGACCTGACTACTTTCATGTTTGCCACTCGCCTTGACCCCTGCCTGGACCTGACTACTCTCATGTGTGCTGCCTGCCTCGACCCCTGCCTGGACCTGACCACTTTCTTGTTTGCCACCTGCCTCATCCCCTGCCTGGACCTGAATACTTTCATGTTTGCCACCTGCCTCAACCCCTGCCTGGACCTGACTACTTTCATGTTTGCTGCCTACCTCAACCCCTGTCTGGACCTGACCACTTTCATGTTTTCCACGGGCCTCATCCCCTACCTGGACCTGACTACTTTCATGTTTGCCACCTGCCTCGACTCCTGCCTGGACCTCACTACTTTCATGTTTGCCACCTGCCTCATCCCATACCTGGACCTCACTACTTTCATGTTTGCCACCTGCCTCAACCCCTCCCTGGACCTGACTACTTTCATGTTTGTCACCTGCCTCGACTACTGTCTGGACCTCACTACTTTCATGTTTGCCGCCTGCCTCATCCCCTACCTGGACCTGACTACTTTCACGTTTGCCTCTCGCCTTGACCCCTGCCTGGTCCTGACTACTCTCATGTGTGCCGCCTGCCTCAACCCCTGCCTGGACCTGACTACTTTCATGTTTGCCACCTGCCTCGACTCCTGCCTGGACCTCACTACTTTCATGTTTGCCACCTGCCTCATCCCATACCTGGACCTGACTACTTTCATGTTTGCCACCTGCCTCAACCCCTCCCTGGACCTGACTACTTTCATGTTTGTCACCTGCCTCGACTACTGTCTGGACCTCACTACTTTCATGTTTGCCGCCTGCCTCATCCCCTACCTGGACCTGACTACTTTCACGTTTGCCTCTCGCCTTGACCCCTGCCTGGTCCTGACTACTCTCATGTGTGCCGCCTGCCTCAACCCCTGCCTGGACCTGACTACTTTCATGTTTGCCACTCGTCTCGACCCCTGCCTGGACCTGACTACTTTCACGTTTGCCACTCGCCTTGACCCCTGCCTGGTCCTGACTACTTTCATGTTTGCCACCTGCCTCATCCCCTGCCTGAACCTGACTACTTTCATGTTTGCCACTCATCTCGACCCCTGCCTGGACCTGACTGCTTTCATGTTTGCCACTCGTCTCGACCCCTGCCTGGACCTGACTACTTTCAGGTTTGCCACTCGCCTTGACCCCTGCCTGGAATTGACTACTCTCATGTGTGCTGCTTGCCTCGACCCCTACCTGGACCCGACTACTTTCATGTTTACCACCTGCCTCAATCCCTGCCTGGACCTGACTACTTTCATGTTTGCCACTTGCCTTGACCCCTGCCTGTTCCTGACTACTTTCATGTTTACCACCTGCCTCATCCCCTGCCTGGACCTGACTACTTTCATGTTTGCCACCTGAGTCAACCCCTACCTGGACCTGACTACTTTCATGTTTGCTGCTTACCTCAACCCCTGCCTGGACCTGACTACTTTCATGTTTTTCACCTGCCTCATCCACTACCTGGACCTGACTACTTTCATGTTTGCCACCTGCCTCAACCCCTACCTGGACCAGACCACTTTCATGTTTTTCACCTGCCTCATCCCCTACCTGGACCTGACTACTTTCATGTTAGCCATGCCTCATCCACTAACTGGACCTGACTACTTTCATGTTTGCACCCTGCCTCGACCCCTGCTTGGATCTGACTACTCTCATGTTTACAGTCTACCTCAACTCCTGCTTGGACCTGACTCATTTCTTGATTTCTGCCTTCCATGGCCCCTGCCTGGACCTGCCTACTCTCTTGATTGCAGACTGCCTTCATCCCTGTCTTGACCAGATTATTCTCTTGCCGACCCCGTCTCCCTACTGTAGCCTTCCTGTCCTCCTCTTATTAGTGGGACAACCCTCAGGGCCTCAACCTGGTACCAACCTACAGCGAACAGCTCCAGGGGCCATTATGGCTCCCAGCCCACCTCCACCAGAAGTTCTGGCAAGGACCAGACCGTGCATAGACTTCATGCCTCAAGTGAGCCGGCAGCAACCGCCAGGGTTGTGGCCATTACAGACCTATTCCCATCTTCGCCCACTCTGAAGCTAAAGATTACAGAAAGCTAATATAAAGAAAGACTCGTATATTTATTCTAGCTTTTTTACATGAAAGCATCTTTATTTTTTAATGAATATATAACTGAATTAAAAGGTGGATTCCAGCTTTAGCTTAGGTTTGATGATCCTGCAGTGGTACGGGTCACCATTCATACTACCCTGATTAAGCGTCAAATCTCAGACATGGCTTTATACAAAGTAGGGCGGAGTTTTTATTGCTGGAGTATGTATGACTGAGGCACCGGAAAAATTCATGGTTGGAGAAAGTCAATCACATTGAAACAGAGTGAAATGGCTACAATGAGGGTGCTCCCTAACTAGGGAATCCAGGGTTTGGAATCTATCCAGAAAGTAGAAAGATTATTGAGAGCACCAGATCAAAAACCTAAAAGTCAAAAATATTTTATTACTGATGTTGGTTTATAACAAGAAGGCATAAACAGCCAACACATTACGGGGGGCTTACTGATCTCCCCCTTCTTCGAGGCTCAAATATTTTATGTACTTAGGAGGACTAAAAAAAAATAAGGGGAGGTATGCTTACTACTGACCACCAATGTAAGGGGCATTTTACCATGAATTGGGACCTGATATTATTTCAAGGGTTCTTTTAGGGTTCAATGGTTGGGAATGGCTGCTCTGTATATAGATTTACTTTTAATGGACCCTGTCCTTTCACTGAGCTCCCCAACTGATCTGTTGCTCTGGGAGTCAACACCAGTGTAAGCCCCAATCTCAATGGTGTTAGAACTTGCACAGGGACTAAGATGTTGACCCCCTCGTCAAGTGACAATATTCTGTCAGAACATTGCATTTTGGGAGGAGGTCACATACCTGGAAGTGGTGGATATTTACGAGGGCTCCAACAAAGCAATAGAGCAGGGGTCTCCAAACGTTTTAAACAAAGGGCCAGTTTACTGTCCTTCAGACTTTAGGGGGGCGGATTGGGAGTAGAAAAAGTCCCAATGCCCCATTATCTGTTTCAGTGGGCGTAATTGTGCACCATCATTGATGTCATTGGGAGGAATTGTGCCCCATTGTTGGTGTCATTGAGAGGAATTGTGCCCCATTGTTGGTGTCATTGAGAGGAATTGTGCCCCATCCTTGATGTCATTGGGAGGAATTGTGCATCATCGTTGGTGCCATTGAGAGGAATTGTGCCCCATCGTTGGTGTCATTGGGAGGAATTGTGTCCCTTCATTGGTGTTGGGGGGTGGGGGGATTTTGCCCCATTGTTGGTAGCGGTGGATGAAATAGTGTCTCAAGCGCCAGATAAAAGCAAGCAAGGAGATGGGTCCAGTCCCAGGGCCACAGTTTGTAGACCACTGCAATCGACTGTCAGGGTTGCAGGAGGCAATAAGTGGGTTGGGGTGGGCTGAAAGTGTCCTGAATTAGCAAATTAAGAAGAACAGGAATTGTGATATTGACCTCCTTGTCAAGTGACAATGTTAGGTCAGATCAGTGCATCCTCAGAGGAGGTCCCGTGTCTTTTAAAGCCTGAAAGTGGGGGATAAATATGATAGCTCTGGCAGGACCATCGAGAACCGGGGCTGCAGGATATTAACGATGGCTCTGACTGAACAATGGAGATCATGACGTGCGGGGAAGGTGAATGCAAGAGGGTTTAGGGTTGAATGGTGTCCGGAATGGGCAAATTAAAGAGAACGGGAATTATGATGTTGACCTCCATGTCAAATGACAATGTTTGGTGTAAGCACTGCATCCTGGGATGACCTCACTTGCTCTTCAATACCTAAAAGTGGAGGATATTTATGATGGCTGTGACAGAGCCATGGAGTGCTGGGGGGGCAGGAAATATAAATATAAGTGGGTTGGGGCGGGCTTGATGGTGTCCTGAATGGGCAAATTAAGAAGAACAGGAATCGCAATGTTGACCTCCTTATCAAGTGAAAACGTTTGGTCAGAGCACAGCAAACTGGGAGGAGGTGACTTATTTTTTCATTTTTGAAAGTAGAGTCATCATTTTTGATAGCTCTGACAGAGTTAAGGAATGCCAGGGGAAGCAAAGGTGAATACAATTGGGTCGGGTGGGTTGAATGAGAAAATTAAGGAGAACAAGAATTATGATGTTGACTTTCTTATTAAGTGACAATATTTGGTCAGAGAACTGCATCCTGAGGTCACGTCTTTCAATGCCTGAAAGTGGCGTAAATACAGTATATGAGGGCTCTGACAAAGCAATGGAGATCTGGGGGTGCAAGGAAAGTGAATATAAGTGTGTCAGGATGGGCTGAATGGTGTCCTGAATGAGAAAATTTAGGAGAACGGGATTAACAATGTTGACCTCCTACTCAAGTGACAATGTTTGGTCAGAGCACTGCATCCTGGGAGGAGGTCACTAGCTCTTCAAAACCTGAAAATGGAGCATATTTATGATGGCTCTGAAAGAGCCATGGAGTGCCGCGGGTGGGGAATATGAATACTAGTGAATTGGGGTGGGCTGAACGGTGCCCCAAATGGGCAAATTAAGAAGAAAAGGACCTATGATGTTGACCTCCTTGTCTAGTGACAATGTTTGGTGAGAGCACTGCACCCTCTGAGGTGACGCATATATATATATGATGGCTCTGACAGACCATAGAGAGTCGAGGCTGCAGGAAAACTAGGGTGGGCTCAGCTGAATGGTCTCCAAAATGAGCAAATTAACGAGGAACAGGAATTATGATGTTAATCTCCTGGGACCTCCTGCATCCTGGGAGAAGGTAATTTGCTCTTCCATACCTGAAAGTAGTGAATATTTACGATGACTCTGACAGAGCCTTGGAATTACGGGTGTTGCAGGAAAGGTGGATACACGTGGGTGGGCTGAATGGTGCCCTAAGTGGGCAAATTGCAAATATTTTAATGACCCTTCAATGTTCTCAGCTCTTCTCCCCCCCCCCCTCCCCTCCAATATCCTCCTTTGTCCTCCTTTGTCCTCTTGTGCAGACCAGGAGCCTCTAAGACCCACAAACATAGACTGCTTCTTTTTATACGCAGAAGAAGGCGATACGTCCCCTCGGGCCTGAGTGAGTCTGGCTCCTTATTGACATGATGGACCTGCCGAGTCGTCACCAGAACAGAGGCAATTACTACCCAGCTAACAGGATAATTACTGCTTTGTCTATTAAGTTTGACCCGTGTTAATGAAATGGATCTGGAAATTACAGTCCTGTACGCCGCCCCTGCCTGGAAATGTGACGCCTGTGTACTGATATACAAGAATGTCGAGATCTGAGCCGCTCCAAACAAACAGAAGACGGCTGATGAACCAAAATCCGCTGAGATGGATAAACATAAACAGCAGCCAATGTGCAAACCCCAGAAGCCCCCCACTGATTACACCTCCCCCCAAAACTAATCGCAGCCCCCCACTACATCATACCGACTGACAATACAGCTCATACAGGAGTAGACATGTGCACTGCCAAAAAATTAGTTTGTTTTCGTTTCAGTCATTTTTTATTTTTTTTTTTTTTTCGTTTTTCAGGTAATTCGTTACGATCGCAATTCGGAAATTCGAAAATTTGTAAATTCGAAAACTCGTACATTTGTAAATTCGTAAATTCGAAAATAAAAAAGGAAATCCGAAAATTCAAAATAATAACTAACTATTAAATTATAGGTATTGGAATTTCCTTTCAAATTTGGCTGTTAGTCAACGTAATGAATCCGAATTTATCCAAAGTTATGAATTATCCGAAATAACGAATGCTGCATCTAAACAAATGGAATGGAATGAATTATTAATTAAAATAATAATAATAAAACGTTTTTATTATTATTATTATTTTTTATTAATTTGTTACGTTCCATTCGTTTAGATACGGCATTCGTTATTTTGAATAATTCGTAACTTCGGGATAAATTCGGATTCATTACGTTCTCCAAAGGCCAGATTTGAAAGGAAATTCCAATACCTATAATTTAATAGTTAGTAATAGTTAAGTTATTATTAGTTAGTTATTATTTCAGATTTCAAATTTTCGGGTTTTAAAATTTTCGGTTTTCGGATTTTTGTTCTTTTGAATTTTTGTTCTTATTTTCAGATTTCCGAAATGTAGAATTTTCGAATTTAGGATTTTCGAATTCTGCTTACATCAGCAAGCAAAGAAAACCATTTCCTGACAAGGTAACATATTAGGAAACATATTTTAATGACAACAAAAAAGAAATTACAAACCCCGAACCTCAACTTAAACACAATCCAGGCTAAGAAACCTTTTGAGATTTAATCGCCATCAGGATGCGATTCCAAAACCCCCCATTAACCCCTCCCCCCACATCATTCACCTTGCATTCTGCACCAGCCACTCTCGTTCCCTTCCCACCTTCCTCCAACCATCATCCAATCCTTCCCTCACTCCACCCCTCAATTTCTGCCGACCTCCAGCCTCACTTCTGCCACGCCGAGGAGGAGGGGTTGGCACCACCATACACTCTGGTCCAGCACCCTCCGCTGCCTTCACTACACTAGGAGAAACAATAGGTGCAGACACAGACTTGACAACCACACTTTCTGACATTGACTGGGGAACCACAGATTGGGGGGACACTGACACCACATACTGGGGGGACACTGACACCACAGACTGGGAAGACACTGACACCACAGACTGGGGGGACACTGACACCACAGACTGGGAAGACACTGACACCACAGACTGGGGGGACACTGACACCACAGACAGCCTCACAGACACAGATTATGACAGGACAGAGACACTAGGATTCCCTGGTACAACCTCCGCCAACCCAGACTCTTCTCTATCCAGATGGAAAAATTCCTCCACTAGCTCAGGCTTATCGTGCAAAGCCTCAGGGCACCCGCTATAAGGGTGACCAACCTTATCACATAGGTTACATTTAATGATGTTAAAGTCCCTCGCCAGATGCCCCAGTTCCTGACACAAAGAGCACTTCTGTTCTGGACATTTAGAGGAGAAATGTCCCTTGACTCCACATTTATGGCACAGCTTAGGTTGACCAGGGTAGAAGACAGTAATCCTATCTCTAGCAATAAAGGCAGAGGAGGGCAAATGCTGGACCACATTCCCACACACTCTCAACCTCATTGACACCGACCACCCACCCCTCCAAATTCCTCTATCATCCACAATCTTTTTAAGGGGAGACAACGTTTCACCAAACCTCCTCAACCAGACCCATAAATCCTCGGGGGGTATAGACTCATTCCTTGTCAGGATAGTCACATTTTTTATCAAGTGCTGTCATGAGACAACTTTGGGGACAAGCCGCTTCCAGTCCGGCTGGTCCCTATATACATGCTCAAACCGCTCCCAAAACAGATCCAGCGATTCTGGACGCACAAATGACAAATCATATTCAAAGGAACCAGCCGGACTGATAAGAGCATAAATATCCTCTGCCTTAAATCCCATGGCTAGGATCTTATACACAACCTCCCTCCTGATAGGTGGAATACCTCCTCCTTCCCACCTGAGCTGTACCACCTTTCTGCGTTTAATGGAAGAAGGTGCGTTAGGTGAAAATCGCACAACTGGCTCCCTTCCACCAGCAGCAGCATGATTTTGTCCCGACACAGCCTTAGCATAGTTCATAACTGGGACAGACGACGCATTAACCGGCTGCATAGGAATATTAACTGGCTGCATAGGAACCTCTGAAAACTGGTTTGGTAAATTACCCACCACTTGATCCTCCCTTCTATACTCCAGCACAACAGTCCCGCTCACTATAGTCCCGGAAGTACCAAAGTTACTAGCAGTCCCATCATCAAGTAAAGTCTTCTGTTTATAAAAAACACCAGCTGTTTCAGTGTTCATACGGCCCTCCTGCTCTGCAGTTTCAATGTTCATGCGACATTCCTGCCCTGCACTGTTAGTGTCCATGTGGGACTCCTCGCAGCCAGCTAATCCTGCATTCCCTGCTGATTGCAAGGATCTGTTGGCAGGTTCAATCTCAGGAAAGTCCTCCACACATTGAGAGAGATTTTCAGCAAGCACTCCATTATCATGATCCTCATCTGATGGGTCGTGCCGCTCAAGGGAGATTCCATTTCTGTAATGGCCTGCAGCAATCTGCCATTTTCCTCAACCTCCTCCTGAGATGACCCAGGCTGCTGGGGAGGGAGGGGGGCAGATACTGACTTAGACATGACAGATACTGAGACAGGGGTAGTACTGGGGCCACCATGTGCAGCCACTTCCTTACCCCCCATCTATACCATCGCCATTGCTGTGGCATCCACCCTCTGGCTGGTACTGGCACAGGCACTTTCCTTCATCTGTTGCAATCTCTCCTCATTCTCACACCTTTCTCTGAACACACCGCTGCTCTCCTTCAGAGAGGCGACCAACTTCTCCTACTTTTTCAATGCCTCTTACAGAGACTTCCCTCTTACTGTTTCCAGACTTACTGTGCAGGGAATTCTTTTTCCTGAGATCTGCTTTCATGACAGCATGTTTCTGTTCCTCCTTAGCAATGTGGCGAAGTCTGTTCACCATTTTATCCTGAAAGACTGCTAAGGACTCCTCTTGCATGGGGACAGGCCCAGGATCCAATGCAGCTTGAGCACATGGAGTAGGCCTCAGAGCCTCTGGAGAGCCTCCACCTTCATCTCCTCAAACCCACTGCATGGTGGTTGGGGAGAAGCCTGCAGGACAGGCCCAGGCTTGATGTTTCCTCCGAGAGCAAAGCGAAGTGAGCCAACAGCACCTTGCAAAACTGCACCACCTGGTGGAGAAGCTCCTCTGGTGCAGAGACTGATGTGACTGGCTCAGTGTTCTGTGTACAGCACTGCGGTATATGTCAGAGCTATATAAATGTAATAATTATAGGGTGTGACTGTGGGGGGACATTAGAGTGTAAGCTCCTCTGGTGCAGACTGATGTGACTGGGAGAGATACTGTATATGCATCTAAAAATATTTATAGATTAAAACAAAATAAAATTATACAAAAACAGAAAACTTTATTTTCTCAGAGTTTACATTGTGTCGTTCTGGTTGAGTTGACATTTCCTGGCTGCGGTAAGTTTTATGTAGGGATTGGTCATCGTTATATTTCCTCATTCTCCGTATATTGCTCAGGAATCATATCCGTATCCGGAATATCATTTTGTTTTCCAGCTCAGAAAAAGTCACTTTTAAACATCAGTCTGAATTATTCGCAATTTCAAGACGTTTCATCCTCAACAAGTATTTGGCTCCGGAAGCTAATTGTCTCGTCGCATCAAACGCCGAGCCGTATCACTCTATAAATAAAGAAGATTGTATTGTGATGTTGATTAATAAAGAGATTCAATGTTTCCCGAGGATCCTCTGCTCTCATCTATCCCTCCAGATGTCAATCTCATTATTTTCCTTTAAATATAAAACTGATAGCGTCTGATTAAATTAACCTTTAGACATTAATAAGACTCCCATTGAGATACGGCGCAATGCTTCTGACTCGAGGGAAGTCGCTGCCGAATTTGATTGTTGATTAAAAAAATGAGCAAGTTGCAATGATTTCCCGTGATTACACTCCGCAGGAGATGAGATTTTATTTACTGTATGGTGACCATCACTAACGGAGAGAAAGGAAGAGGGAGAGGGGGAAAGGAGAATTGACAGAAGAGGGAACAGAGATAGAGAGAAGAGCGAGAGAAGAGGAGAAGGGAGGAGAGGAGAATTGATAGAAGAGGGGACAGAGATAGAGAAAAGAGCAAGAGAAGAGGAGCAGAGGAGAGGAAAGGAGGAGAGAGGAGAGGAGAGGAAAGAAGGAGAGAGGACAGGAAAGAAGGAGAGAGGAGAGGAAAGAAGGAGAGGGAACAGAGATAAAGAGAAGAGGGAGAGAGAAGAGGAAAGGGGAGGAGAGGAGAGGAAAGGGGAGGAGAGGAGAATTGATAGAAGAGGGGACAGAGATAAAGAGAAGAGAGATAAGAGGGGCAAAGGAGAGAGGGGAGGAAAGAAGAAAAGAGGAGAGGAAAGAAGGGGAGGAGAGGGAACAGAGATAAAGAGAAGAGGGAGAGAGGAGAGGAAAGGGGGGGAGAGGAGAATTGACAGAAGAGGGAACAGAGATAGAGAGAAGAGCGAGAGAAGAGGAGAAGGGAGGAGAGGAGAATTGATAGAAGAGGGGACAGAGATAGAGAAAAGAGCAAGAGAAGAGGAGCAGAGGAGAGGAAAGGAGGAGAGGGGAGAGGAGAGGAAAGAAGGAGAGAGGACAGGAAAGAAGGACAGAGGAGAGGAAAGAAGGAGAGGGAACAGAGATAAAGAGAAGAGGGAGAGAGAAGAGGAAAGGGGAGGAGAGGAGAGGAAAGGGGAGGAGAGGAGAACTGATAGAAGAGGGGACAGAGATAAAGAGAAGAGAGATAAGAGGGGCAAAGGAGAGAGGGGAGGAAAGAAGAAAAGAGGAGAGGAAAGAAGGGGAGGAGAGGGAACAGAGATAAAGAGAAGAGGGAGAGAGGAGAGGAAAGGGGAGGAGAGGAGAGGAAAGGGGAGGAGAGGAGAATTGATAGAAGAGGGGACAGAGATAAAGAGAAGAAAGATAAGAGGGGCAAAGGAGAGGGGAGAAAAGAAGAAAAGAGGAGAGGAAAGAAGGGGAGGAGAGGGAACAGAGATAAAGAGAAGAGGGAGAGAGGAGAGGAAAGGGGAGGAGAGGAGAGGAAAGGGGAGGAGAGGAGAATTGATAGAAGAGGGGACAGAGATAAAGAGAAGAGAGATAAGAGGGGCAAAGGAGAGAGGGGAGGAAAGAAGAAAAGAGGAGAGGAAAGAAGGGGAGGAGAGGGAACAGAGATAAAGAGAAGAGGGAGAGAGAAGAGGAAAGGGGAGGAGAGGAGAGGAAAGGGGAGGAGAGGAGAATTGATAGAAGAGGGGACAGAGATAAAGAGAAGAGAGATAAGAGGGGCAAAGGAGAGAGGGGAGGAAAGAAGAAAAGAGGAGAGGAAAGAAGGAGAGGAGAGGGAACAGAGATAAAGAGAAGAGGGAGAGAGGAGAGGAAAAGGGAGGAGAGGAGAATTGATAGAAGAAGGGACAGAGATAGAGAGAAGAGTGAGAGAAGAGGGGCAGAGGAGAGGAAAGGAGAGAGGAGAGAGGGGAGGAAAGAAGGAAAGAGGAGAGGAGAGGAAAGAAGGAAAGGAGAGAGAACAGAGATAAACAGAAGAGTGAGAGGGGAGAGCAGAAGGGAGGAGATGAGAATTGATAGAAGAGGGAACAGAGATAGAGAGAAAAACAAGTGAAGAGAAGGGAGGAGAGGAAAGGAGAATTGATAGAAAAGGGAACGGGGATAGAAAGAAGAAAGAGAGAAGAGGGAGAGAGGAGAGGGAAATTGATAGAAGAGGGAACAGAGATAAAGAGAAGAGGGAGAGAGGACAGGAGAAGACAAGGGAGGAAAGGAGAGGAAAGGGGAGGAGAGGAAAGGGGAGGAGAGGAGAATTGATAGAAGAGGGAACAGAAATAGAGAGAAGAGTGAGAGAAGAGGGAGAGAGAATAAGTTGGGAGGAGAGGGGAGTGTATTAGATAGGAGGGGAGGGGAGGAAAGGAGAGAGGAGAAATAATAGAAGAGGAAACAGAAATAGAGAGAAGAGTGAGAGAGGAGAGGGAGGGGAGGGAATAGAGAGAGATACAAGAAACAGAGGAGAGGAAAGGGTAAGGGAGGGGAGGAAAGGGGAGGAGAATTGATAGAAGAGGGAACAGAGATAGAGAGAAGAGCGAGAGAAGACAGAAGAGGGAGAGAGTAGAGGAGGGGAGGAAAGGAGAGAGGAAGCAAGAGGAGAGGAAAATTGATAGAAGAGGGAACATTAATAAAGAGAAAAGTGAGAGGAGAGGGAAAGGAGGTAATAGAGAGAGATAGAAGAAACAGAAGAAATGAGAGATGAGGAGAGGAGATTTGAAAAAAAGGGAACAGAGATAGAGAGAAGAGCGAGAAAAGAGGAGAGGGAGGGGTGGGAATAGAAAGATAGAAGAAAGAGAAGAGAGGTGAATTGATAGAAGAGGGAACAGAGATAGAGGAAAAAGAGAGGGAGAGAATAGAGAGAGGGGACGGAATAGAGAGGTAAAGAAGAAAGAGAGAAGAGGGAGAGAAGAGAGGAGAGCAAAAGGGAGTGAAGAGAGAATAGATAAAGAGAGAGACCTAATAGGACTTCAGCCCAACAGAAACACTTAATCTGGAATTATGCAAGCACCTCCTCCAGGTCCATCAAAACTCCCCCAACAGTGGTTGTCGGTCTGAGTTGGGCAGATTTCCCTTACTGCGATGAGTACAGAAGAGGGCGCTATCATACTGGGACCACCTACAAAACAGCAGTCACAATTCATACCACCATGAAGCCCTACTGACCAACAAGGACCAGTCCAAACCATGTGTCCTGCAACAACTCATCAGTGCCTTGTCCATCCCAAACTCCCACAAATTTGGCCTTACAAAAATCTCAAATAAAAGACATAATGAAGGATTCCGAAGCAAAATATATGTCAGAGAATGGAGAAATTAAATAACACACTTCAAGAAATGAACTATTTACCAGTCACTGCAGAGAGACTACAAACTGGTCCCATGCCTGGAGGTGCTAACAGACCCTAAAAGACAGACAGACCCCCGAGTGTAGTCAGGTAGAGTTCCCCTTTAAGGGTTGTAGTGTGGTTTTTTTCAATGTGGAGTGCCCCTTTATGAGGTGGGAGGAGCCTCAGGCTGCCTGATGCCACTAAGGAGAGGATACCAGAGAGGGTACGGTGTGCTCTCCCCTTTGGCTGTTGTGGAACTATAAGTCCCATGAGGCACTGCAAAACTCTAACAGGCACCAGCATGACTCCCAGAGGCAGGGGGCATGATGGGATTAGTAGTTTCAGTGCAGACGGAGCGCTAAGGTTGCCTACCAGTGGTCTAGAGGCTCGGATGATTGACCAAACTTTAGAATAGAAAAATGGGTTAGGGTTGGGGTTGGGGTTAGGGTTAGGGGTTAGGAGTTAGGACTCAGGAATTGGAATAGGGACCTCCTCCAAAGATCAAAGGTCAGCAGGCGTGTCCCCAGAGGTTAAAGGTCAGCAGGCATGTCCCCAGAGGTCAAAGGTCAAGAAGCGTGGCTGACCCACCCCTACCAAAGTGTTCCGCCTACCCTAACTAAGTTGGGGTATGAACAAGCCGGGGAATGACTTGGCCTACAAATGGATTGCCCGGCCAGAAAACTCGTTGCCAAATCAGATCAATAAAAACAAAATGGTTACGATTTGCCGTTTTGCCGCGTGTAAGCGCCGAATCTGTGAACGCTCATTATGTATACTGAACTGATGATATTCAAACGCATCCCTAACACATAAAACAAGATCCCTCTGGATGGTGGCGGTAGGCGGCACGGAGGAGCCGGTGTACCCATGATCAGGAGGTACATATGGATTCCACGCCAGCCGCGCCGGAGTCCATAAAACGAGATTTCATTCATCTATTACCTCATTTGCTACAAGAAGGGAAAGCTCTGCGCTGAGATAAGTAATACATGAAATAATGATAAATTGCAGCATTAAACAATTGTCTAAGTCCCAAAACAGATCATTTATTTGCATTAGCACTCCGGGTCAGCCGCTCGGCGTATGCAGATTGGCGATCTACCCCTCGACTGCGTCGAGCATTTCAAACAAATAAATAGCGCCATTCGTCATTGCCAGCCCGCCTTGCGGTCCGCGGGAAAAAAAAAAGACTCATTTTGATTAATCTCAACTTTCCTCCGGACAGAGATTAACGGCGGACCGCGCTGTTCTGCCACGCGACATTCCGCGCCACGTCGGGCTGTAATTGAGAATTTATCTTAGAAATGACTCGTGATGGTCAAAATAAGACGTTCCCGGCAATCGGACAGAAAAGTTGTGGCTGGAAAACGCAATTATAAATGGAGGAGCCGAGAGATTAATTAAAGGAAAAATCCTGGTCCAACAGAAAAACACTCGGCTGACGCACGTGTGGAGGGCGTGTTCGCCCATCTAGGGGCCTCATAGGGGCCAGCACATCTCCATCCATGAGATGAGGTTCCTGCATGGCAGAATCAGCACAATGGTGCTGATTCATCGAGCTGCTGTGAGCTGTACCCAAAGGAAACTGTTCATCTTTGGTACTAGCCACCAACAGCCGTCAATGTTGGTAAAGTAAATCAGGTTCAGAACATACATCAGACAAAGAGTGGGGAACAGTTACAATTTCTGCAAGGTGCTTATTTCTGTCTATCTCCCCATTGACATACCTAGGAACTTGCTGGATTTCACCCAGAGATCCTGACGTACAGGAGTGACCTCCTTCCCCTTATTGGCCCCTTTTGGGGTGAAGGGGGTCTGAATGGTTCGTTATCTTGCTAACGTACAAGAGTGACCTCCTTCCCGTTATTGGCCCCTGTTGGGGTGAAGGTGGGTCTGAATGGTTCGTTATCTTGCTAACGTACAGGAGTGACCTCCTTCCTCTTATTGGCCCCTATTGGGGTGAAGGGGGGTCTGAATGGTTCGTTATCTTGCTAACGTACAGGAGTGACCTCCTTCCCATTATTGGCCCCTGTTGGGGTGAAGGGGGGTCTGAATGGTTCGTTATCTTGCTAACGTACAAGAGTGACCTCCTTCCCGTTATTGGCCCCTGTTGGGGTGAAGGTGGGTCTGAATGGTTCGTTATCTTGCTAACGTACAGGAGTGACCTCCTTCCCCTTATTGGCCCCTGTTGGGGTGAAGGGGGGTCTGAATGGTTCGTTATCTTGCTAACGTACAGGAGTGACCTCCTTCCCATTATTGGCCCCTGTTGGGGTGAAGGTGGGGTCTGAATGGTTCCTTATCTTGCTGACTTATAGGAGTGACCTCCTTCCCATTATTGGCCCCTGTTGGAGTGTAAGGGCTGACTGCCTTTCTTACTTCTCCCCTTGTCATGTGATATATAAAATGACCAGAGATGGGAAGAAGGAGAAGAAGAAGGAGGTCTGACTTGTGAGAACATGGAAGGTGGGAGGAGTAACTATAGCTCACCCCTCAAAGCTCAAAGAGCCCTTTAGCCACCCTACCTCTCTCAGAGCCCTCCAGCCCCTCCCTATGGCCCCTTAAGGACCACACAGGGCTATTGAACCCCACAGAGACACTCATGCACATGACCAGAGAAGGGGGTCTGAATGGAAGAGAAGCTACCCAGACCTACCAAAATGGGTCTCCAACCCAACATAAAGATTTCATCTGGAATTCTGCAAGCATCTCCTCCAACTCCAAGAAGAGAGAGGAAAGGAGAGGAAAGGAAGAGGAGGAGGGGAGAAGAAAGAGGAAGAAGAGGGAAGGGAATGGAAGGGAAGGGAAGGGAAGGGAAGGGAAGGGAAGGGAAGGGAAGGGAAGGGAGAGGGGGAAGAGGGGAGGAAAAAAGAGCAAAAAAAAAAAAAACCCACCCAGACCAACCAAGGTTGGAAGAGCATCTATAGCTCACCCCTCAAAGCTCAAAGAGCCCTTTAGCCACCCTACCTCTCTCAGAGCTCTTTAGCCCCACCCTATGGACCCTTAAGGACCACACAGGGCTATTTCACCAGACAGAGGCACTCATGCACATGACCAGAGAAGGGGGTCTGAATAGAAGAGAAGAGAACCTACCCAGACCAACCAAAATGGAACTCCAACCCAACAGAAATATTTCATATGGAATTTCGCAAGCATCTCCTCCAAGTTCAAAGAAGGGAGGGGAGAAGGGAGGATAGGAGCCCATGCAGACCAACCGAAATGGAATTCCAGTCCTTCAATCCATCAGTGCACCTCCAGCAGTGCTTGTAGGTCTGAGTTGGGCAGATTTCCCTTACTGCTAACAGTACAGAAGAGGTTTCTATCATACTGGGACCACCTACAAAACAGCAACTCATACCACCATGAAGACCTACTGACCAACAAGGACCAGTCCGAACCATGTGTCCTGCAACAACTCATCAGCGCCTTGTCCATCCCAACTCCCAACAATTTGGGCTTACAAAATCTCAAATAAAAGACATAATGAACAATTCCAAAAAAAAATATTTATTGAGCTGTTGCTCGCTGTACCTGCAGGACACTATTCATCTTTGGGAAAAACCACCAACAACCGTCAGTGTTGGCAAAGGAATACGAATTTGGCCCAAACACCAGACAAAGACAGAGTGGGCAACAATGTCTGCAAGTTACTATTTTCTGTCCATCACCCCACTAGCATGCCTGGGAGCTTGCTTAATTTCACCCAGAAATGCTGGATTTTCATCTAGATTACTGGCAGTGCCGGAACAGGATCATCAAGAGCTCAGGGAAACTATGCCAAACTACGCCCCCCCCCCCCCCCCAAAGATGTATGCGCATTATGTGTCAGCAAATTCCCCCCAACAAAAATTGAGCACTAATCTGCATGCTTACCACCTAAGCATAAATTCCCCCAGTACAAATCTGCCCCCCTGCGGAAATCCCCCTCCCCATCCCCCAATTCCCCCAACACAAATGCCCCTCCCCAAAAAAAGTCACATCCTCTCCCCCGACTTCAAATTCCCCCATTCCTAGCAAAAACCCATCCCCTAAATCCCCCCCCCCCCCCCGCACAATTCTCTCTCCCCCTTCACCATTACACATCTTCAAGCACAAACCCCCCAAACCCCCCCTCCTCCAAACAAAAATCCTCTTCCACATCCCCTTCCCAACACAAATCCCCCAAAATCACCACTCCTAGCAATTCTTATCCCCTGCTACCTCCTAGCACAAATCCACCCCTTAAATTGCCCCTCACAACACAAATCTCCTCCACCTCAATCTCCTGGCAGAACCCCTCCCTCCCAATCTCACATGGAACCACAGTGCCCAGGGCAGCCGCCCCTCCTGCCCACCCCTTGTCCCGGCCCCTGAATACTGGCTCTCTGACCACCAGGGTTCATTCTCCTGCTGACTTATAGGAGTGACCTCCTTCCCATTATTGGCCCTGTTGGGGTGTAAGGGCCGATCGCCCTTCTTACTTCTCCCCTTGTCATGTGATATATCACATGACCAGAGGTGGGAAGAAGGAGAAGAAGAAGGAGGTCTGACTTGTGAGAACATGGAAGGTGGGAGGAGCAACTATAGCTCACCCCTCAAAGCTCAAAGAGCCCTTTAGCCACCCTACCTCTTTCTTAACCCTATCAGACCCTCCCTATGGCCCTTTAAGGACCACATAGGGCTATTGCACCCCACAGAGACACTCATGCAGTGGTATTGGTTTCCTTCCAATGACACCACTAATACAGGGATATTTTCTCCTCTCATCATTTTCTGCTTCCAGTGACATCAGCTCTACAGGGGATTTTGTTCCTTCAATGATACCAGCAACACGGGGACATTTCTTCCCTTAAAGAGGAAGCCAGTCAGCAGCTACAAAAAACTGTAGCTGCTGACTTTTAAAAAACAGCCACTCATCTGACCCACGATCCAGCGGTAAACTCACCCCAATCGGTCTCACCCGCTGTCTTCGATCCCCGCCATCTTCACTATGGGCACTGGGACCTGTCAGTGTCTCAGAAGACTGCAGGGGGGTGGGAGGAGAAAGGAAGTGGGAAGCAGGTACCTGTCAAAATCGAGTACCTGCTCCCCCTGCTCCTCAAAAGTGCCAATTGTGCAAGAGGAGCGGGGAATGAGTCCTTAAAGCAGAACTTCCCCTTTTGGGTGGAGCTCTGCTTTAAGTTACATCAGTGAAGCATTGGGCATTTCTTCCTTCCGGTGACACCAGCAACATAGTGGGATTTCTTCCTTCCAGTGACACCAGCGACTCAGGGGCATTTCTTCCTTCCAGTGATGCCAGTGACCCAGGGGCATTTCTTCCTTCTAGTGATGCCAGTGACCCAGGGGCACTTCTTCCTTCCAGTGACCCCAGTGACCCAGGGGCTCTTCGTCCTTCCAGTGACAGCAGTCACCCAGGGGCAATTCTTCCTTCCAGTGATGCCAGTGACCCAGGGGCACTTCTTCCTTCCAATGACAGCAGTCACCCAGGGGCATTTCTTCCTTCCAGTGACCCCAGTGACCCAGGGGCATTTCTTCTTTCCAGTGACCCCAGTGACCCCAGTGACCCAGGGGCATTTCTTCCTTCCAGTGACCCATTGGCACTTCTTCCTTCCAGTCACACCAGCGACCCAGGGGCACTTCTTCCTTCCAGTGACCCCAGTGACCCCAGTGACCCAGGGGCATTTCTTCCTTCAAATACTCTTGCGCTGCAAACCCCCCCCCCCCAAAAAAAAAACCCTTACTGGCGTAAATCCTCTACCCTTCAAATTTTCCCTTCAAGCACCCCCACTCCAAATCTCCACTCCCAGAAAAATTCTCTCCCCAATCCCCCCTCCTAGCCCCCCAATTTTCCCTTAATAGCATAAATACCCTCCAACCATCCCTACTAGCACAAACCCCTAATCCCCCCCTCCTAGCACAAATCCTCTTCTCCATCTCCCCTCCCAACACAAATCCCTCCAAATCACCGTTCCTAGCACACACCTCCTAGAGCAAGTCTTATGCCCTGCCACCCTCCAAATTCCCCCTCCCAACACAAATCCCCTCAATGTCCTCGGGGGGCCCCCCCCCCAGCTTCACATGATACTACAGTGCCCAAGGCAGCCGTCCCTTCTGCCCACCCCTTGTCCCGGCCGTGGCCTTAAGAGTTCCCTTCACTGGAACTAAGGGGCCAAGCCCAACCCATGAAAAGCAACCCCCCACCCCATAATGCCCCCTCCAACAAATGATTGGGACCACTTCACAATATGAAATATATGGAATATCTTAGGATTCCCGGCCAATCGGGTCTCAGGAACCACTTCCTGTTTAGGCCGGGAAAGGCTCCGGCGCTTCCCTCAGCAAGCTTGAGCGAGGAGCAGCATCGGCCTCCTAAAGTAAGGTCATTGATCGCCGCCATCCGTCTCCCGCAGGGGGGCACTGAGGGGTGGGGGGGGCATTTTTTTTGCTGTCTGTGCCCCCGATAGGGAGATTCACCCTCTCCACTTTTCCTGTTTACCATTATCATTGAAAGCGAAAGTAAAAGGAAATCCCAACTTTTGGGTTGTCCCCAGAAAAGTAATAGAGGGGAAATCTTCCAATGGGGACACTAGTTCTGGTGACCTGGGGGGATTCCCTTAATTTGCAGGGATTTCCTCTCATTTCCTCTTTTGGTTATGGGACAGGAAGTGAAGGGAAATCTCTACAATGGGATACAGATGGCAAAAGGGGAAGAGAAAAAAAAACTGACAGGGGTTCTAACCCTCCATTACTCTGTCCGAAATGAAAAAAAAAATGGCTATAATTCTAGTTTAAATTTTTTTTATATGTGATTTGCTACATTTTATGTCAGTAAAGACACTGAACTGAGACCAAAGAAAACCAAACCAACCCCCAGCCGTCTTTATCAGTAGAACGCGTCGGGTTTTATTCCCTCCATCTTCCATTATAACGGCGGCTCAGATCTCGTTCTGCGTATCGCGGCCTCTACAGATCTTCTAAAAACAAGCAGATTTTGCCTCCTGAAAAATGTTGATTGCAATATTTTGATCAATCTCTCTGGAAATGATTTCCACAGAGGAGGAGGGGAAAAAAAAAAAAAAAAAAAGAAATCGCCTTCAGCATTTCACGGGAAAACGCGGTGGAAAATTTCTGATATTTTTTTTTTTTAGAGGCAAAGGAGAGAGAGAGAGAGAAACTTCCCGTACGGAGCCCAGGAGCGAAGATTTCACGCACTGCCACCGAAATGTCATTAATAGCAGATCAAAGGATTTCCCCCGCACTTGTTTGTGTTCCGATTCGCTGTAGACAAACCGGATAACGCGCTTCGGTCATCCGAGATTCAATAAGGCCGATGAGACGGGAGAGACCGCGGATGGATGGAGAGCTTTCCACATCGACTGACGAGGTGCCACAAAGAGGAAACCGAAGAATCGAGAAAGTGGAGAAAAGTTACAAATAAAGCAACAATGTAACTGCAAGAAGTCAACAGGCAGAGCTGATCTCCGGACCGGACAATGAATGAGAGATATTATCTGTCACGTTACATCGTTCAGGAGAGGTTCTAAAAATGTCCCGTGTACATCGAGCCTAATTGGTTCTACGGACCTGTCATCAGATACAGTGCTTTGAAAAAGTATTCATACCCCTTGAAATTTCCCACATTTTGTCATATTTATTTTGCATCATTTATCATTTTCCTTCCACTTCACAATTATGAGCCACTTTGCGTTGGTCTATCACATAAAATCTCCCAAAAATAAGCGCTGTGCAAGCTGTTGGCGCTATATAAATTGTGTATAATAATAATAATAATAATAGTTTATGTTTTTGGTTGTAACATGACAAAATGTGGAAAAGTTCAAGGGGTGTGAATACTTTTTCAAGGCACTGTATACATGTTCCAGTGAAGTGTACACCTCCTAAGTAATTGTACCCCTATAAGGAACTAAGAGGCAGAGAGGTCCAGGACTCAATGATGTCCCGTCATAGGGTGTGACACCCTGGGCGGTAGTAAAATCAAGGCTCAACTGCCTGTTTTTTCTGCCACACATGTGAATGAAGCCTAAGAGCAAATTGATTTTCATTCTTATTGATAAGCAAAAAACGTTACAAAAAACGTCAACATTTTTGATCTTGTCTGTCCTTTTTTTCCAGTTTGGACGGGCATTTCTTATAGATATTTTTTTTTTTACACCTTTTACAGTAAAGAATCCTTTTCTTGGACAGCAGTTAATGAATTTTTATTTCCTCCACTTGAACCTTTGTTTCAAACCTTCAGCTGGGAAAAAGGTCTCTCCACACTGAAGGCTCAAATGACACTAATGCCGCGTACACACGACCGGCATCAAAGGTCCGACGGAACGAATCCCTCGGACAATTCGATCGTGTGTGGGCTCATCGGACCTTTTCTGTCGAAAAATCTGACGGACCTTAGAAATAGAACAAGTTTCAAATCTTTCCGACGGACTCGATTCTATCAAACAATCCGTTGGTCTGTATGCTAGTCCGACGGACCGAAAACGACGCAAGGGCAGCTATTGGCTACCGGCCATTGAACTCCTTTTTCTAGTCCGGTCATACGTCATCGCGTTCAAAACGATCGGACTTTGGTATGATTGTGTGTAGGCAAGACCGCTTCATCGGAACTCCACGGAAAAGTCCTTCGGGGTTCAGTCCGACAAGAAGTCCGCTCGTATGTACGCGGCATTAGGCTCCGTTCCCATCTTGGCGAGCACAAGCGGAAACGCCGCGATTCTGCCCGCGACCACGAATCACGGCAAATCGCAGGATGCCCACGCAAAACCTGCACCTCGATTTTGCTGCTGACGAATCACGGTAAAATCTCGCAAGCAGAAACGCGAGACGCCAAAAGAGGTACAAGAACTTATTTTGGGGGGCGGCAGGCGTCCCGCGATTCTGTTTGTGCGATTTTACCGCGATGGTCGCCCCACGAATCTCGGTAAAAACGTGCAAACAGAAACGCGAGACACCTGTCACCCAAGAGAGGTACAAGAACTTATTTTGGGGCGACAGGCGTTCCCGCGATTCTGATTGTGCAATTTTACCGCGATCGTTGCCCGACAAATCGCTGTAAAATCGCGCAAACAGAAACACGAAAAACACCTGTCACCCAAAAGAGGTACAAGAACTTATTTTGGGGGCGACAGGCGTTCCCGCGATTCTGTTTGTGCGATTTTACCGCGATCTTCGCCGGACAAATCGTGGGAAAATCACGCAAACAGAAACGCGAGACACCTGTCACCCAAAAGAGGTACAAGAACTTCTTTTGGGACGACAGGCGTCCCGCGATTCTGGTTGAGCGATTTTACTGTGATCGACGCGGTAAAAAAGGCTGAAGTGACACTAAGGCTCCGTTCACATCTTAGCGTCCCCGGATCACAAGCGGAATCGCCGCGATTCTGCCCGCGACCACGAATCACGGCAAATCGTGGGATGCCCGTGCAATACCCGTGACTTCCAATGGCCCTCCCCCCATCGCGGCGCGATTTTGCGGCTGATGAATCACGGTAAAATCGTGCAAACAGAAACGAGAGAGACCTGGCGCCCAGAAGAAGTACAAGAACTTATTTTGGGGGTGACAGGCATCCCCCGATTCTGGTTGCTTGATTTTACCGCGATCGACGTCCGACGAATCGCCGTAAAATCGCGCAAACAGAAATGCAAGACACCTGTCGCCCAAAAGAAGTACAAGAATTTATTTTGGGGCGACAGGCATCCCGCGGTTCTGTCTGCGCGATTTTGCTGTGGTCGTCACCCGACGAATCGTGGTTAAATCACGCAAACAGAAATGTGAGGCACCTGTCACCCAAAAGAGGTACAAGAACTTATTTTGGGACGACAGGCGTCCTGCGATTCTGTTTGCGCAATTTTACCACGATTGACGCCTGACGAATCGCGGTAAAAAAGGGCTGAAGTGACACTAAGGCTCCGTTCACATCTTAGCGCCCCCGGATCACAAGCGGAATCGCCGCGATTCTGCCCGCGACCACGAATCACGGCAAATCGTGGGATGCCCACGCAAAACCTGCCCCCCCGATTTTGCTGCTGACGAATCACAGTAAAATCTCGCAAGCAGAAACGTGAGACGCCAAAAGAGGTACAAGAACTTATTTTGGGGGCAACAGGCGTCCCGCGATTCTGTTTGTGCGATTTTACCGCGATGGTCACCCCACGAATCTCGGTAAAAACGTGCAAACAGAAACGCGAGACACCTTTCACCCAAAAGAGGTACAAGAACTTATTTTGGGGTGACAGGCGTTCCCGCGATTCAGTTTGTGCAATTTTACCGCGATCGGCGCCTGACAAATCGCGGGAAAATCACGCAAACAGAAACGCGAGGCACCTGTCACCCAAAAGAGATACAAGAACTTATTTTAGGACGACAGGCATCCCACGATTCTGGTTGCGCGATTTTACTGTGATCGACGCCCCGACGAATCGCGGTAAAAAAGGCTGAAGTGACACTAAGGCTCCGTTCACATCTTAGCGTCCCCGGGTCACAAGCGGAATTGCCGCGATTCTGCCCGCGACCACGAATCACGGCAAATCACGGGATGCCCGTGCAATACCCGTGACTTCCAATGGCCCTCCCCCCCATCGCGGCGCGATTTTGCAGGTGATGAATCGCGGTAAAATCGTGCAAACAGAAACGCGAGAGACCTGGCGCCCAGAAGAAGTACAAGAACTTATTTTGGGGGTGACAGGCATCCCCCGATTCTGGTTGCTTGATTTTACCGCGATCGACGTCCGACGAATCGCAGTAATCTCGCGCAAACAGAAATGCAAGACACCTGTCGCCTAAAAGAAGTACAAGAACTGATTTGGGGGCGACAGGCATCCCGCGGTTCTGTCTGCGCGATTTTGCCGTGGTCGTCACCCGACGAATCGCGGTTAAATCACGCAAACAGAAACGCGAGGCACCTGTCACCCAAAAGAGGTACAAGAACTTATTTTGGGGTGGCAGGCGTCCTGCGATTCTGTTTGCGCAATTTTACCCCGATTGACGCCTGACGAATCGCGGTAAAAAAGGGCTGAAGTGACACTAAGGCTCCGTTCACATCTTGGCGTCCCCGGATCACAAGCGGAATCACCGCGATTCTGCCCGCGATCACGAATCACGGCAAATCGTGCGATGCCCGTGCAATACCTGTGACTTCCAAAGGCCCTCCCCCCATTGTAGCGCGATTTTGCAGGTGATGAATCGCGGTAAAATCGTGCAAACAGAAACGTGAGAGACCTGGCGCCCAGAAGAAGTACAAGAACCTATTTTGGGGGCAACAGGCGTCCCGGGATTCCGTCTGCGCAGTTTTTACCGCGATCGTCACCCCCGACGAATCGCTGGAAAAGTCACGCCACAATCAGGGTGCTATTAGAAATGACGGGGATGGCACGGGCGTCCCGCGTTCTTCCGTGTTCCGGGACGGCGGGCAGAATCGCGGCGATTCCGTCCGTGATCCGGAACACCAAGATGTGAACCCAGCCTGAGGCTTCCTTCACACTTGTGCGATTCCAACGTTGCATCTACTTTGGAGTGCAACTTTGATGCAACTTTGGATGGGTGCAACTGGGATACGGCTTCGACCAGCGATAACGGACGATTGTCGCAGAACATTCAGGTGCGACTTTCATGCGACTTTCGAGGGTTAACATTGAATTCTATGGTCCTCAAGTTGCATTAAAAGCCAACCACAGTAATGCATGAACTACTCTGAAGTTGCTGAAACTTTAAGCCACACAAATATGAATGGTTGTCATTGGAAAACATGGAGAGCGACTCGCCGTGCGACTTTGATGTCCAAAGTGTGAATGGAGCCTGATTTATCAGCTGACCATTTCCAATAATTAACCCCAACCCCCGATCCAACCACGTCATTTGAATAAAATTGCCTCCGCCACAACCGTAAGACCTGAAGGACTTTTTCCCCCGAGCGTCAAACTGCGCCGTCTCTGACCGGATCATCTTTTTCCGATCGTCTGCAGAATCAGACGAATGTGGACGGCCCGTCATACTTTCTTTTCCTCGCGACTCAAGACGTTTTTTTTTTTTTTTTTTCTGTTTGAACCTTTTTCAAGTCAAACAAACGCGGTCGCATTCCATTCCACAAAGGGCGCAATGTGCGGCACACGTGTCCAGGCGGCGCGGGGCCGATCGGCGGGGCCCATCTCCTGGGGAACCTGGCCTATTATCCCAGCCCCCGCCAGGACAGGAAAAGGGCCGAGGAGCTTGGCGGACGCAGGTTTTCGCTTGCACGGGGTGCCGGCTCAGTGATATTCGATCCGCGTGGTGGGGGGGCTCCTGGTGAGCGGCCTGTTTGGTAACCCGGATCAGGATGCTTGTTTAGCGGATAAAAATGTGTAACCCGAGAAATTGGCAGGAACTTGTTGTCCTCGGCCACCTGTATTCACAGCCAGAAGTTCGGAGGAGAAAGAAACATGTGAAGACGCTTTTCTTCCTCCAACTTCCTCACCACTCCGGGGTTCAAAGAGCCGATCACAAGATCTTCCATCAAAGTCCTTATTCTTCTCAATCGCCACTGATGGAGGGGGCAACCGCCATACCGCACTCTACACAGGGGCCGGAGATACAGTATCTGACAAAAGTAAGTACACCCCTCAGTGACATTTGTGTAAATCTTTTCTTCTATCTTTTCATGTGACAACACTGAAGAAATGACACTTGTCTACAATGTAAAGTAGTGAGTGTACAGCTTGTATAACAGTGTAAATTTGCTGTCCCCTCAAAATAACTCAACACACAGCCATTAATGTCTAAACCGCTGGCAACAAAAGTCAGTACACCCCTAGGTGAAAATCTCCAAATTGGGCCCAATTAGCCATTTTCCCTCCCCGGTGTCATGTGACTCGTTAGTGTTACAAGGTCTCAGGTGTGAATGGGGAGCAGGTGTGTTAAATTTGGTGTTATCGCTCTCACTCTCTCATACTGGTCACTGGAAGTACAACATGGCACCTCATGGCAAATAACTCTCTGAGGATCTGAAAAAAAAGAATTGTTGCTCTACATAAAGATGGCCTAGGCTATAAGAAGCTGGGCAAGACCCTGAAACTGAGCTGCAGCACGGTGGCCAAGACCATACAGCGGTATAACAGGACAGGTTCCCCTCAGAACAGGCCTCGCCATGGTCCACCAAAGAAGTTGAGGTCACATGATCAGCGTCATATCCAGAGGTTGTCTTTGGGAAATAGACGTATGAGTGCTGCCAGCATTGCTGCAGAGGTTGTAGGGGTGGGGGGTCAGCCTGTCAGTGCTCAGACCATACGCCGCACACTGCATCAAATTGGTCTGCATGGCTGTCCCCGCAGAAGGAAGCCTCTTCTAAAGATGATGCACAAGAAAGACCACAAACAGTTTGCTGAAGACAAGCAGACTAAGGACATAGATTACTGGAACCATGTCCTGTGGTCTGATGAGACCAAGATAAATGTATTTGGTTCAGATGGTGACAAGCGTGTGTGGGGGCAACCAGGTGAGGAGGACAAAGACAAGTGTGTCTTGTCTACAGTCAAGCATGGTGGTGGGAGTGTCATGGCCTGGGGCTGTATGAGTGCTGCCGGCACTGGGGGGGCTACAGATCATTGAGGGAACCATGAATGCCAACATGTACTGTGACATACTGAAGCAGAGCATGATCCCCTCCCTTCAGATACTGGGCCGCAGGGCAGTATTCCAACATGATAACGACCCCAAACACACCTCCAAGACCACCACTGCCTTGCTAAAGAAGCTGAGGGTAAAGGTGATGGACTGGCCAAGCATGTCTCCAGACCTAAACCCTATTGATCATCTGTGGGACATCCTCAAACGGAAGGTGGAGGAGCGCAAGGTCTCTAACATCCACCAGCTCTGTGATGTCATCATGGAGGAGGGGAAGTGGACTCCGGTGGCAACCTGTGAAGCTCTGGTAAACTCAATGCCCAAGAGCAGGGATCCTCAAACTACGGCCCTCCAGCTGTTGCAGAACTACACATCCCATGAGGCATTGCAAAACTCTGACATGACTAGGCATGATGGGAATTGTAGTTCCTGAACAACTGGAGGGCCATAGTTTGAAGACACCTGCCCAAGAGGGTTAAGGCAGTGCTGGAAAATAATGGTGGCCACACAAAATATTGACACTTTGGGCCCAATTTGGACTTTTTTACTTAGGGGTGTACTGACTTTTGTTGCCAGCGGTTTAGACATTAATGGTTGTGTGTTGAGTTATTTTGAGGGGACAGCAAATTTACACTGTTATACAAGCTGTACACTCACTACTTTACATTGTAGACAAGTGTCATTTCTTCAGTGTTGTCACATGAAAAGATAGAAGAAAAGATTTACAGCAATGTGAGGGGTGTACTTACTTTTGTGAGATGTATGTCCTCAACACTTCCCACCAAATAATATCCATAAAAACCCCAAAAGAGCTCAGAAAACTACAAAAAAGTATCCAAAACAATTCATTTAAATTTTTTTTATTTTTGGACACCAATCAGCAGAAATTTACTATTTTATGTCAAAGAGAGATCAGATCTCTGCCAAATGATCTAAATTCATTACATCTAAAAAAAAAAAATAAAATAAACGCCCAAAATTAGTGTATTAGTGTACACCCCTCAAGGCTTAATTTAGACTTGTGGTTGGGAGGCATCAAAAATGCAAGATTGAGACGCGTTTTTAGTGGACGGGGAGGTTTACATGTCACATCCACAAAGCTTCACTTTGCACCCACAGCAAAGTTGACCCCTGTCAATCCTCTGGGTGGAATAACCAATTTCAATGTGTTTCAGAGGCTGGTGCATAACTTCTTTATTGCCTGTCAAAAGCCTCTGAAGCACCATCCGAACACGGATCAGGCTTCAGAGAGAAGGAAGATTTAGACGCAGGGCTTTTTTTTCAGTGAGAACACGGGGGAACGGCGCCTCCAGCATGGGGTGGAACCAAGGAACGGTGCTTGGAGGTGGGTAGGGGGTGAAACCAAGGAACAGTGCTCGGAGGTGGGTAGGGGGTGAAACCAAGGAACAGTGCTCAGAGGTGGTTGGGTGGTGGAACCAAGGAACGGTGCTCGGAAGTGGGTAGAGAGTGAAACCAAGGAACGGTGCTCGGAGGTGGTTGGATGGTGAAACCAAGGAACGGTGCTCGGAGGAGGTTAGAGGATGAAGCCAAGAAACGGTGCTCGGAGGTGGGTAGAGGGTAAACCAAGGAACGGGAACGGTGCTCAGAGGTGGGTACAGGGTGGAACCAAGGAACGGTGCTCGGAGGTGGGTAGAGGGTGAATCCAAGGAACAGTGCTTGGAGGTGGGTAGAGAGTGAAACCAAGGAACGGTGCTCAGAGGTGGTTGGGTGGTGGAACCAAGGAACGGTGCTCGGAGGTGGGTAGAGAGTGAAACCAAGGAACGGTGCTCGGAGGTGGTTGGATGGTGAAACCAAGGAACGGTGCTCGGAGGTGGGTAGAGAGTGAAACCAAGGAACGGTGCTCGCAGCTGGTTGGATGGTGGAACCAAGGAACGGTGCTCAGAGGGGGGTAGAGAGTGAAACCAAGGAACGGTGCTCGGAAGTGGCTTGGAGGTGGAACCAGGGAACGGTGCTTGGAGGTGGGTAGGGTGTAGAATGGTGCTTGGAGGTGGGTAGGGGGTGGAACCAAGGAACGGTGCTTGGCAGTGGGTTGAGTTGAGTTGAGAGGAATCTTAATATAGTGCGGTCTTACCCCGAAGGGTGCCGACGCCATAGCAAAGATCCTGGAAAGAGAAGGCCCAGGGACCAGAAGCAGCACAGAGCGGCATAAGGGTAGAAGAGAGAGAGACTAGGAAACGCCCGTGTGAAAAGCCAAGTCTTCAGTAACCCACGGAAGACTGAAATAGTGGGGGCCTCCTGGAGCTCGACAGGGAGGCTATTCCATAGTACGGCACCCTGGTGGGAGAAGGCCCGACCACCACGCCGGATCTTCTTGGGCACCGAAATGTAGAGGAGATCTCTGCCGGTAGATCTGAGTGATCTGACAAGAGCTCATTTATGAAAACGAGAGCAGAGATAGCTTGGGGCTAGGCCTCTCATAATCTTACACATAATACAAACTACCTTAAATAAGATGCGATAGTGGACCGGCAGCCAATGCAAGGCGTGGAGGACAGGGGTGATATGATCCCTCAACGGGACATCCATGAGCAGCCTAGCCGCACTATTTTGAATAAGTTGAAGCTTCTGCACTAGCATCTTTGGCAATTCCCAAATAAAGAGAGTTGCAGTAGTCTAGGCAGCTACCTATCGTGGCACAGATGACAGTTTTTCTGTCCGAGATATCCAGATATTTAAACAACCCCCTCAGGAGTTTTAGCTGCCAGTGACATACACTGACGACCTTTTTTACCTGAGGAGCCAGAGTTAAACCTGAATCTAGGACGAATCCCAGATCACGGACCTGGGGGGCCGCCTCCGAAGCAGGATCAAATGAGGGAGGCCAAGGTGGAATAACTGGGGGGGTGGCCAGATCGCTGAAGATGATCACCTGAGTTTTGTGCCCACTAAGTTTCAGGAAGTTGGCAGACATCCATGTATTGATGGCCTCCAAACAACTGGCAAGGGTGGCATCAGCCGTCTGGTTCCTAGGAATCTTCAGGTAAACCTGGGTGTCGTCCGCATAAACATAGTACTGGACGGCGTGGGACTTTAGCAGGTCAGCAAGGGGTCTCATATAGATATTAAAAAGCAGGGGTGACAAGGCAGAGCCCTGTGGCACTCCGCAATCCAGGGCGGTGAACTTAGAGTAGAAGGGGCCAGTCTTGACTCCCTGAACTCTGCCCTCTAAAAAAGAGGCCACCCATGCCAAAGCCGACCCGCTCATACCCAAAACAGATCTCATCCGCTCCAGTAGAATTCCATGATTTATAGTATCAAACGCGGCCGACAGATCCAAGAGAACCACCCCTGTCCAAGCTGTGAAGGACATCATCATAAACACGGATGAGGCTTGTCTCTGTTCTATGCCCTGGATGAAATCCAGACTGTAATTTGTCCAAAAGATGGAAAGGCTCAAGGTAAGCCTGTAGCTGGATAACCACCAGGCGCTCCATCACCTTTGCTACAAAGGGCAAGATGGAAATCGGCCTGTAGTTGCCCAGTATGTCCGGGTCCAAGGATGGTTTCTTCAGCAGGGCCAAGACCACAGCCCGCTTCAGAGCACCCGGAACAATATCTGTCCTGAACCAGCAGTTGATTATCTCCCCAATGAAGGGGGCCAAAAGGGCAGTAGATTTTTTAAGCAGCCCGGCAGGACAGTGCTTGGAGGTGGGTATGGGGTGGAACCAAGGATCGGTGCTCGGAGGTGGGTAAGGGGTGGAATGGTGCTCGGAGGTGGGTAGGGGGTGGAACCAAGGATCGATGCTCGGAGTTGGGTAGAGGGTAGAACCAAAGAACGATGCTCGGAGGTGGGTACGGGGTGGAGCTAAGGAGCGGTGCTCGGAGGTGGGTAGGGGGTAGAACCAAGGAACAGTGCTTGGAGGTGGGTAGGGGGTAGAATGGTGCTTGGAGGCGGGTAGGGGGTGGAACCAAGGAATGGTGCTTGGAGGTGGGTAGAGGGTAAAACCAAGGAATGGTGCTCGGAGGTGGGTACCGGGTGGAACCAAGGAACGGTGCTTGGAGGTGGGTACGGGGTGGAACCAAGGAATGGTGCTTGGAGGTGGGTACGGTGTGGAACCAAGGAACAGTGCTCGGAGGTGGGTAGGGGGTGGAACCAAGGAACTGTGCTTGGGGGTGCGTAGGGGGTGGAATGGTGCTTGGAGGTGGGTAGGGGGTGGAACCAAGGAACAGTGCTTGGAGGTGGGTAGGGGGTGGAACCAAGGAACGGTGCTCGGAGGTGGGTAGAGGGTAAAACCAAGGAATGGTGCTTGGAGGTGGGTACGGGGTGGAACCAAGGAACAGTGCTTGGAGGTGGGTAGGGGGTGGAACCAAGGAACGGTGCTCGGAGGTGGGTAGGGGGTGGAACCAAGGAATAATACTCTGAGGTGGGTAGTTGGTGGAACCAAGGAACAATGCTTAGAGGACGGTAGGGGCGGGGACAAGGGGAGACTCAGAAGGGGTTCCTGCTCCTATTCTCTGAGAAAAAAACCCTGAATATAAGTATGTATGTACTATACCTGTAGGATCCCCGTGGAAGCTGGAAATCACTGTATGGACACCATTACTACAACACTACTACTACAGTGATCTCCACTGGCTTCTGGTCCCATATAATGTATATAAAATACATAATGTTGGGTCCCCCAAAACCTTATCGAAGGAAGGTGGGAGCGATCGAGCATAACACCTCCCTCCAAGCCATATCAGGCCACATGCCCTTAACATGGGGGGGGGGCTGCATCTTGAGGTTTGGCTTTGTGGGTGTGACGGCCTCGTTTAGTTCTGCCCTCCACTGGCATCTTGGCTAATCGCACGTATCTGCGGGCCAAAAGGAGCCAAGAATCCAAGGAGTCAAGTAAATATTTTGAAAGTGAACTCCTATGCCAGAAGTTGATTACCTCATCCAAGCATAAGCAGACTGCCTATGGAATTAAGTAACAGAATTCCATCCTACCTGCTACCTATGCCGACTTACCTGTGTAAAAACAGTCAGTGTACCACTCCGGTCTGGTCATGTGATCCCGCAGCTCCGGCTCCCCTGTGTCAGTCATCAGCGGCTGCAGGAAAGAGGAGGAGCAACCAACAAAGACTGGGTCATGTGAGCCTACGAGGGACACCATGATTCCCGGAATTTCCAGCCCTTATCATCGGTCTCTGATCATCTCCTGTACTATGTCTGCAGTCTCTGATCCTCTCCTGTACTATGTCTGCAGTCTCTGATCATCTCCTGTACTATGTCTGCAGTCTCTGATCATCTCCTGTACTATGTCTGCAGTCTCTGATCATCTCCTGTATTATGTCTGCAGTCTCTGATCATCTCCTGTATTATGTCTGCAGTCTCTGATCATCTCCTGTACTATGTCTGCAGTCTCTGACCATCTCCTGTATTATGTCTGCAGTCTCTGCTCATCTCCTGTACTATGTCTGCAGTCTCTGATCATCTCCTGTACTATGTCTGCAGTCTCTGATCATCTCCTGTACTATGTCTGCAGTCTCTGATCATCTCCTGTATTATGTCTGCAGTCTCTGATCATCTCCTGTACTATGTCTGCAGTCTCTGACCATCTCCTGTATTATGTCTGCAGTCTCTGCTCATCTCCTGTACTATGTCTGCAGTCTCTGATCATCTCCTGTACTATTGTGAAGGAATGTGATGTAGATAATAATAGTAATCTGAAAATGTCTATTTTCTTATGTGCATACATACTTTTCTCCTTACTCATTATATAAGTATACAGGTTTGCTCTGTTCCTATATTTTCTCAAGATGGCGTGTACCCCCTACATCCCACACATCAGAAGAACGCGGAACTGGAGATAAAACCAAAGACAGCCAAACCTCGTTATGAAAATTATCCATCTTCTTTACTATCTTAACCAATGAGATGTACCTATTAGACTAACATAACAATGACGTATTTGTGTGTATAAAACATTAACACCGCCTTGAATAAATCACAAGTGTAATGAGTTAGCAGTTCTGAGCGTGTCTCAGAGTGTTTACTTTTATATGCATGCATATCAACACTTTTCAAATTAGAGACAGCAGCAGATAACCTTGAGCTCGATTGTAGCTCTTAAATCATTTCCATAACAGATGGTGCCGAAACCCGGGACCTCAGGCTACGGTCGAAGTTATACCGCGACAAGCATTCGGGCGTTAACTGATTAATGAGAGTGGGGTTTGCGCAGCCCTAACAGTACGGTAAGTTTGATTGATATTCTTACCACTGTACGACTCTCTTATCTTTCGGTTGACGGCTGGATTCTGTCGGTATGCTGAGACTGTCTTAGAGGCAGGTATTTCCTCGCCTGAGGTTGTTTTAACGAACCTGCCAATGGGTTTCTGCTGACTGTATTCTTTGTTCACTGTCTGCCATTCTTTGGGCTACGAAACTCAGCAGTCTAAGGGTGCTACATGTGTGAATGGGTAGTCTCATCTCCAGATGAGCTTTTGGCCTCTGGCATGAGATTGTTTCCCTTGTAGCAAACGTTGTAGACTTGTTACTCTAGGTTCGACGAACCTTTGAGGGGAATTTCAGCTGCTGGCTTTGCAGCCTGAAGTGCTACATGTGTGAATGGGTAGTCTCATCTCCAGATGAGCTTTTGGCCTCTGGCATGAGATTGTTTCCCTTGTGGCAAACGTCTATAAACGGGTTTATTTTGCAGGGTGGTATGCCTTTGCGGTTATTTTAGCCTGCTGAAATTTTTCAGTTCGAAGAGTGGCAGGTGTAATGTCCTGTCGTGATTGTATTTGTGGTTTATTGTTTGCTATACATGAGAGGGGGTGGGGACTGGTGAAAGTCAGAGAACGAGGCTACCCGAAAGATCTGTTGGGTCGTGGGCCATTGCTCCTCACTACCCCTGACGTGTTTGTTCTTGTTCTGAGATTAACCGTACATTACAGGGTTATAGCAAACAGTAGCAACTTGGAGCGCAGTATAAGCCCCCACCGAAAGAATTTGCTGATAAGAACGCTGAGAAAAATATTAACTCCTTGGTTGTATGTATTCCCCTCTCAAGCCGTTAGCCGAGAAACAGAAAGTGATATTGTAATGAAAGTGATATTGTAAAGAAGGAGAGAAGAAGATGTTGAAATAGTTAACAAAGTTGAAAGAAATGGCGAAAGTTATGTTGCTGAAGAGACAGGGAGAAAAATCCTGTGTGATAAAGAAAATTGGATAAAGGAAGTTAAGAAAGATGGCGATTGTATTATGTATGTCTACCACAGATTGATGATATGTTGGAACTTTAAACAAAGGAGGGGAGGGACAGCACTGCCCTCCGTCTAACAACCACTCCTTTCTCACTACCCAAGCACAACCCACTGTGACAACTCAGCCCGGCGGCCATCTTAGTGCACCCATGCCTTCACTTTTTACCCAGTCCAGTGCACTTCCTGTCGGCGGCCATCTTGGTACACCCAGTAAGCTTAAACAGCCTGTACCCAGCCCAATACGGGAGCATCACATTCCCAGGCTGGATATGTTAATGATGAAGAAGCATCTGAGTGGGAAGCCCGACAGCAGGCAGCAAGGCCACCCACTGATTTAACCCCCAATCCGGCTCCAGACTCTCAGTTCCGAGAGGATCTCAAACACATGCTGGCAACCGTAAAGAACAGTGCCTCTTGTCAGCCCCTGCCCCGACAACAGTCTCGGTTAACACAAGGGGCACCAGTGATGTATGTCGCTTTTACTCTATCACAAGCAGCGGCCTTAGTGACAAGTCTGCCTGACCCAGAGAAGCAGCCAATTCCCTTCTACCACAGGATAGTGCAGATACAAGAAACTTACTCAGCTGCCTGGAGAGACTTAATCAGCCTATGCCAAATCAAAGCAGGATATGTCTTTTGGCCAGTCATGCAGATGGCCTTCAATGATGCCTGTCTGACAAGTGCCACTTCCTACACCTCAGGCGTGGAGTTCTGTGCACAACTCCACGACTGGGCAAAGGAGAAGTTGACGGATCAGAAGACCACAATCCAAGATATTACCCAAGATAAAGGGGAGTCTGTGAAGAAGTATCATGCTAGACTCATAAAGGCACACACACACATGTTATCAACTGCTTTTGTTTCAGGGCTCAGAGAGGATATCAGAAAAGGCCTGATGGTGGCCCGCCCTGAATACCATTCAATGAAAATGTCTGATTTATTGTTGGTGACCAGAGGTATAGAAAATCAAAAAGGTAAAAAACCAACGCCCCTCATGGTAACCCATGACGAAGATCCCGCCAACACTAGTCCACCACCACTGCTTAATACCAGGGAAAGGATCACCTGTTACAACTGTGGGAAACGGGGTCACTTCAGAAAAGAATGCAGAGCCCCAAGATGTCCAAGACGAAAAACCTACCACTTTCCTCATTGACGGGTACAGCCAGAAGCGTGTTGAGGGCTGTGGACCTGCCTGATAATTCTTTCCTTTCCACTATTGATGTTTCCTGCGTAAGGAATGGATGGGGTGCCCCGCTCCAGTCCACTTCCTGATTTGCTTGCCAAATTTGTGGTGTCCTCTACATGTCCCTTGAATCTACTAGGAGCTGATGTGTAGTCCGGACTACAGGCCTCAATCAGGACACGCCTGAAGGGGGGGTGAAGTTACATACTCCCCTATCTTTAGAAGACTAATCTGTTTTGTGTTCTCTGTCTCTCCTGATGACACTTACTGAAGCAAAAATTTCAAGTTCAATACTGCAGGAAGTACTTGACAGAATCCCTGCGTGCCTATGGTCCACAGGACCGGAAGACAACGGTAACTTAAAGGTGCCACCAGTTTCAGTCAAGAGGGCGCTTCATTGCCCCGTAAACCACAATAACCCCAAGAAGAGAATCCTAAAAAGAGAACCAGGTACCTACTGTGGATGCCTTTGACTGCAAAGTACCTCACAGAGGTGGACCTTACAAACGTTTTCTTCAGTGTCCACCCTCACCCCTCCTGCTGGTACCTTTTTGCATTCATCCACGGAAAGAAACGGCAACATACCTAAACAGTTGAGCCGCAAGGGGCACAGAACTTTCCAAGCCAGTTTGCAAAAGCTATGGCTATCATCCTTAACACATGACAAGGGGAACACCCGGAAGTGATTCTCTTCCAACATGTTGATGACCTTCTCCTTTGTGCAGCTGACTTACCCCCTGTTGAAGTCACCTCAGAAAGCCTGTTGTGCTATCTTGCCAACCAGGGCTGCAAAGTCTCAAAGCCCAAATTGCAGTGGTGCTCAACACCTGTCATTTTCCTTGGACACGACACCCCACTGAAGACAGGGTGCAAGTAATCTCTGACACCCCACTGCCACAAGGTCAGAAATTCCTTCATGCCTTCCTTGGACAAATTTCCTAGTGCAGAGCATGGATTCCAGAAGCCTTCCTACTGATGCTCTGCAATCAGACCCTTCCAGATGTCTCCTGAAGAAATATCTAAAGTTTGAAACCCTTGAGTGCGCCACCCCCGGCGCTAGGGCTCCCAGCCTACGACAAAACGCTCAAGCTCTTTGTATCCGAACGTCTGGGACATGCTGCAGGTGTACTCACCCAATCACACGACATCAGCCTACGCCCCATAGGATATTATTCCTGTCGGCTGGATGCGGTAGCAAGAGGAGGCCTATTGTGTCTGCGAGCTGGATTTGCTACACAAGCCTTGCTTGACAAAACTTTGAACTTGGTCCTCGGACACTGCCTCGTTCTGCTTGTTCCCCATGACGTTGTTGCCATATTCAACCAAGATCCAGCCGAAACACTTGTCCACTACCAGACACTTGAGACTCCTGTGTTCCCTCCTACTAGACAGCATTACTCTATTAAGTTGTCAAACACTGAACCCTACCACCCTTCTTCCACTTCTCGAGGGGGGAAAGGAGGAGGAGGAGTAGAGTCTTGACTTGTCACCCCCGTGACCGCACAGGACACGCGGTCACCACTGAAAACACTGTTCTACAAGCTGAAGCCTTACCACCGGTGATGTCTACACAGGATGCAGAGCTGTAAGCACTTACTACAGCACGTAAATGGGCAGAGGGAAAAAGAGCCAACATTCTCAAGATATGCTTTCAGCATTGCCCATGATTATGGTGTTATCTAGAACAGAGGATTCCTGATGGCTGCAGGAACACCTGTGAAAACTTGATTGATGCCTTGCTTCTCACAACCCAAGTGACTATTCTGAGTAAAAGCACACTACAAACTGAACTCAAAGGAAGCTTAAGGCAATCATCTAGCCAATTCAGCTGCCAAACAGACAGCTAGTGGTCCACGGGAAGTGGACAGCAGGGTGGTAGAAGAAGACCACCCCGTGCTTACCTTACAGACTTTCCCAGTGGACAGAGTTTATCTAAAAGAACTACAGGAAACAACAAGTCCGGATAAGAAGGAAAGCTGGAAATGGAGAAAAGGAGCAACTCTCAGAAATGGACTATTCGAGTGCAACAAGAAGCCTTGTCTACCCAGGAGTATGTACCCAGCCGTGGTGCAATGGGCACATGGAGCTGCCCACTTGACAAAGACTTTTATGAACTCTCTTATCAACAAGTGTTGCACCAAGAGTTACTCCACTGACCAACAGCTTCTGCAGATCATGCATTATCTGCACCAAATGTAACCCAGGACGCACAGAAGAAGCACAGAAGAAGCACAGAAGAAGCACCTGGCAAAAGCCCTATACCCCATTCTAGAGGATGCAAATTGATCATTCTCAAGTGTCAAGAAGTGGCAGATTCGAATACGCCCTAGTGGAAGTGGTCATGACTGCCAGGACCACAGCTAAGAAACTACTGAGTGAGATAGTATGTAGATTTGGGGTCCCAGAGGTGATATTGAGAGATCAGGGACCAGCCCTAACAACAACCCTTACAAAAGAGATTTGGGCAACACTGGGGGTTCAGTTGGCACTACACATCCCATACCACCCTCAAAGTAGCGGGAAGGTAGAAAGGATGAATGGGACACTAAAAAACAGGATGTTAAAGATGGCCCAAGAGACTAACATGAGTTGGCCCATTGCCCTGTTCAGTGTCAGACACACCCCCAGGGGAAACATGCCCTATCCCCTTATGAAATTTTGTTTGGTTCAGCTCCCAGACTTGGTTGTTACTTTCCACAACAGTTACAGTTACAGTCTGATGTGTTGACTAATTATGTAACCACATTATCACGAGAATTAACCTGAATGCATGTCCAGGTGTTTTCTTCCATTCCAGATCCTGAATTAGATACAGGAACACACCAACTACTGTCTGGAGATCCTTGAGCCAAGTTATGATGGTCCATTCCAAGTTTTGCTGACCACAGCCACCTCAGTCAAGTTGGGCAGGAAGAACACCTGAATGCACGCTTATCACTGCAGGAGAGAGTGTTTTCGGGTGCTGCATATCCTTTTTCTGTTTGATCTAGGGGGGAGAGGCCCAGGAAGTGGCCATCACAAAAATGATAACATAATTACGTTTTGGTGTAACTCTTCAGGTACACATGTGACCACCTTTACCTTAGATTACTGTGACATAGTACCTTGTCCGTTTGACCCTTCATGGTGATGCCATTGGTACAGTGATATCCCTGACGGTAAGGACATATATGTATGCCACACAGACAGTTACTAGGGACAGAGTTGTGGTTTCTGTGGGGGCCAGTGGGTTGGAACACAGGGCCAGACTGGGCGACCACAGAGTGCATTAGACAAAAAAGATGAAAATAGAAAGCCCCATATCCTAACCAAAGATACCCCTGATACATACACTGACCCAGCACACAGTCAGAGGAGGAAGCGAGCAGCTCTCTCCGGAAGCTTTGATCCTCATGTGTACATACATGTCATAGGGGTTACAAGGGGGGTCCCTGATGAGTTTAAAGGCAGGGATCAGGTAAAAGCTGGTTTTGAGTCTTTGATCCCCATAACAACTGTCAGCAAGAATGTAGATTGGATTAACTACATGTCATGGTTATACAATAGAGTTTGTCGATCAGCATACCTGTCTCCATGTGTTCATCTCTAGAGACCAGCTGACCCTCACCTGACTGCTTTTGTAACCTCTCCTCTAAGCATGGCCCCAACCCAGGCCCTATCAGGGAACCCTATATTAACCTGTGCACTGCAAGCCAGCAGTGCTGATCAACCACTGTGTGTTAGCCTCTGTGTGTACTTGCTGTGTTTCCTACATATGATTTCTGTTACCGACTTTGGCCTGTTCCCGGCCATCCCTGTTTGCCTGTGACCCTGATGTTCCAGCCAGCTCCCTCCTTCCTCATCTCCTGTAGTCTACCGTGAGCGTGAGCTGTGAGACCCTGGGGACCGCGACCTGGAGCCAGACTGCAGCGCAGTCCATCCTCACCACTAGAGGCTCTGGTGAACACCTGCTGGCTCTTAGACTCCGCGCCCTGGGGAATCTATGCTCTAGCTCCCAGTGGGATCTGTGTCAGTGATCCAGTAGACCTGCTTCCTGAACCTCCCAGGGTACAATCCGCAGCAGTCAGTGCTAGGGTCCACTATCTTGCGGTGCACTCCTGATCCCAACGGTGTACATCTGTCACCCAGCCTCTAGGTGACCTGACACTACACATATTATAACCAACAGAGATTTGTAAATTACACTAAAGACGCCCTCCAGGGAATTGCTGACCAGCTAGCCCCCACTTCCTACATGACATTCCAGGACCGGATGGCCTTAGACATGGTGCTAGCTGGGAAAGGAGGTGTTTTGTAAAATCATAGGAAAAAACGGGAACCTGTTGTACATACATTCCTGATAATACTGGCCCAAATGGTAAGGTTACTTTAGCTATAAAGAAATTAGAAGATCTGTCACTAGAGTTGAAGAAGAACTCAGGTATCACAGACCCATGGGACCAATATTTTAGCTGGATGAGTGGGTGGCAGAAGGTGCTCGCCCAGATACGGGTAACGGTATTAATAATCCTGGATCTTTTAGCCCTGATTATATGCTGTATTCTACCTTTTGTAAAAAAATTAATGAGCAAGGCTGTAGACAATAGCACACCTACATTTCTCCACCAAGAAGAAGAGGACCCCTTATGATGGAAGATGACAAACCCTTCACTCCTCTACAGTCACTCCTTGTCCATAATCTCACAGTCCTATAGGGTTATAGGGATAGATAGCGCCTGACTGCACCTCTCCAGCTGTATCGAGGAGGGAAGTGAACAGTTGCTGCCCAATTCTATATACAGCCTAAAAGAGTTGCTGAGGAGAAGGGCCAGGCCAAAATGGGACCTTTAGTATTAGGGACAGAAAAGAGAAAATAGTCATTTTAGGGGGGATTGTGAAGGAATGTGATGTAGATAATAATAATAATCTGAAAATGTCTATTTTCTTATGTGCATACATACTTTTCTCCTTACTCATTATATAAGTATACAGGTTTGCTCTGTTCCTATATTTTCTCAAGATGGCGTGTACCCCCTACATCCCACACATCAGAAGAACGCGGAACTGGAGATAAAACCAAAGACAGCCAAACCTCGTTATGAAAATTATCCATCTTCTTTACTATCTTAACCAATGAGATGTACCTATTAGACTAACATAACAATGACGTATTTGTGTGTATAAAACATTAACACCGCCTTGAATAAATCACAAGTGTAATGAGTTAGCAGTTCTGAGCGTGTCTCAGAGTGTTTACTTTTATATGCATGCATATCAACACTTTTCAAATTAGAGACAGCAGCAGATAACCTTGAGCTCGATTGTAGCTCTTAAATCATTTCCATAACACTATGTCTGCAGTCTCTGACCATCTCCTGTACTATGTCTGCAGTCTCTGATCATCTCCTGTACAATGTCTGCAGTCTCTGATCATCTCCTGTACTATGTCTGCAGTCTCTGATCATCTCCTGTACTATGTCTGCAGTCTCTGATCATCTCCTGTACTATGTCTGCAGTCTCTGATCATCTCCTGTATTATGTCTGCAGTCTCTGATCATCTCCTGTACTATGTCTGCAGTCTCTGATCATCTCCTGTACTATGTCTGCAGTCTCTGATCATCTCCTGTATTATGTCTGCAGTCTCTGACCATCTCCTGTACTATGTCTGCAGTCTCTGATCATCTCCTGTATTATGTCTACAGTCTCTGATCATCTCCTGTACTATGTCTGCAGTCTCTGATCATCTCCTGTACTATGTCTGCAGTCTCTGATCATCTCTTGTATTATGTCTGCAGTCTCTGACCATCTCCTGTATTATGTCTGCAGTCTGCAGTCTCTGATCATCTCCTGTATTATGTCTGCAGTCTCTGACCATCTCCTGTATTATGTCTGCAGTCTCTGATCATCTCCTGTATTATGTCTGCAGTCTCTGACCATCTCCTGTATTATGTCTGCAGTCTCTGATCATCTCCTGTACTATGTCTGCAGTCTCTGCTCATCTCCTGTACTATGTCTGCAGTCTCTGATCATCTCCTGTACAATGTCTGCAGTCTCTGATCATCTCCTGTACTATGTCTGCAGTCTCTGATCATCTCCTGTACTATGTCTGCAGTCTCTGACCATCTCCTGTACTATGTCTGCAGTCTCTGATCATCTCCTGTATTATGTCTACAGTCTCTGATCATCTCCTGTACTATGTCTGCAGTCTCTGATCATCTCCTGTACTATGTCTGCAGTCTCTGATCATCTCCTGTATTATGTCTGCGGTCTCTGATCATCTCCTGTATTATGTCTGCAGTCTCTGATCATCTCCTGTATCATGTCTACAGTCTCTGACATTTTCTTGTATTGTGTCCATAGTCTTTGACTATATGCTGTTGTGTGCAGGGCCGCCATCGGGGGGGTACAGCTGATCCCACGTGTGTGCAGGTCGGGGCCCGCTGTCAGGCAGGCTCTGCTCCGGTCCAGTACTACAGTGTGTGAGGGGGGCCAGTTGGTGCCAGCAGAGGGCCCCCCATGGGGGTGGAGGTCCGGAGGGACGGAGCCCCCCCCGCTCTTTCTTGCAGCTGCCGTTGGAGGGCCTGGTGGAGATGGAACACAGGTTCAGCTACCCCTCCTGGTACTGCTGGACAGGTGAGAGCTGGGAGGGCTGGTGCTTCCCAAGGTGTGTGTGTGTCTCCCACTTGTCCCGCTGCCCCCCACCTCTGACACTGCCTCTCACCTGCGATGCTGCCCCCCACCTCTGACACTGTCTCTCCATTGTCCTGCTGTCCCCCACCTGTGACACTGCCTCTCACCTGCGACGCTGCCCCCCCACCTGTCCTGCTGCCCCTTTACCTGTTCTACTGCCCCCCACCTTTCCTGCTGCCCCCACCCACCTTTCCTGCTGCCCCTTTACCTGTTCTACTGCCCCCCACCTTTCCTGCTGCCCCCACCCACCTGTCCTGCTGCCTCTTTCACCTCTGATGCTGCTCCCCACCTGTGACGCGTCCCCCACCTTTCCCACTGCCCCTATTCCATGACACTTCCCTCTCCTATCCTCCTGTCCCCCACCTAACCTCCTCCCATGACACTTCCCCCCAGTTCTGCTGCCCCCCACCTGTCCTGCCGCCCCCCTTTCATCCAGCTGCCCCCCTTCTGTCATGGTGCTCTTTTCCTGTGACACTCCCCCTCCTGTGCCACTGCCCCCCACCTGTCTCCCTCCCCCCTCCTGTTCGACTAGCCCACCTAATCCACTGCCCCCCACCTGTCCCACTGCTCCCCTCCTGTGGTAGGAGGAGATGGGACTGGAAGAGGAGGGCACGGGATGGAGTAGATGGGACTGCAGAAGGAGGGGGACGTGGGAGAGAGGAGATGGGACTTAAGGAGGAGATGGACCTGTCCCACTGCTCCCCTCCTGTCCCACTTCCCCTCTCCTGTGGTAGAAGGAGATGGGACTGGAGGATGAGGAGGACGTTGGATGGAGGAGGAATTGGGTGGAAGAGATGGGACTGGAGGAGAAGGATGACATAGGCTATTGGACATCTGACTGGAGGAGGAGGACGTCAGATGGAGGAGATGGGACTGGAGGAGGAGGAGGATGTGGGATGGAGAAGATTGAACTGGAGTAGGAGTACATGGGATGCAGGAGATGGAACTGCAAGAAGATGAGGACATGGGATGGAGGAGATGGAACTAGAGGAGGAGGATGTGGGAGGGAGGAGATGGGACTGGAGGAGGAGGAGGAGGAGGATGTAAAATGGGGGAAATTGGGACTGAAGTAGGAGTACATGGGATGGAGGAGAAGATGGTGCTGGAGGAGGAATGGGATGGAGGAGATGGGACTGGAGGAGGAGGAAATGTTATGGAGAAGATGGGACTGAAGAAGGAGGAGGATGTGAGATGGAGGCGATAGAGGAGATGGGACTGAAGTAGGAGTACATGACATGGAGGAGGTAGGACTGGAGGAGGAATGAGATGAAGGAGATGGGACTGCAGGAGGATTAGGAGGACATGGGAAGGAGAAGGAGGAGGTCATGGGATGTGCCTTTCTGGGATGGTCAAAGGGCGGATTTGGTGGGACAGCCAGGGGGCCCATGCCTAGAGCTGTGTTAGGGGCCCCAAAATTTCTGATGGCTGCCCTGGTTGTGTGTCTGCTGTCTCTAATAATGAATATTCACCAAATTATATGTGCAGTCTTTTGGGGATGTCAAGGGCAGCACTTGAGGCCCCCATAGCAAGAAACTTGACCACTATTGGTCTAAATGGAAAAGGATTCAGCCTTGTTCCACTTAAAAAACTCAACGGACCCATGTAGACAGATATAAATGGATGATCATGGATGGACCATAGGAATGAATTGCTGTCCATTTTTCATCCAAAATCCGAATTAACGAAAACCTGTTCAACGGATTTTTCTGAATATTTGTAAATTTGAATATTCGAAAATTCGAAAATTTGTGAATTCGAAAGTTCGTAAACCCAAAAAACTGATGAACCGAAAAACGAACAATTTTTTCGTCAGTGCACATGTCTACTGGTAATTTTTGGATTTTCTTTCATATTTTTGGATTTTCGAATTTACGAATTGCAAAAAATAATGAATGACCCAAAAGACGAAAAAAACAAACAAACGGATGAAACGAAAACAAAAAATGTTTTTCAAATTTTCGAGTTTTCTTTCTTATTTTCAGATTTTCTTATTTATGAATTTTCAAATTTTCCCATTTTCAAATTTACGCACATGTCTACTGGGAATTTTCGGATTTTCTTTCCTATTTTCAGATTTTCAAATTTTTGAATTTACAAATTGAAGAATTGCAAAAAATATAATGAATGACCCGAAAAAACAAAAAAAACAAACAAAAAACGGATGAAAGGAAAACAAACAAATTTTTCGGCAGTGCACATGTCTACTGGGAGCTTCTCCTTTCTGGACAGGGCTGCCTCAGACCCCAGACCGATTATATGCTCTCCAACCACCTACTGGGCACTCTCCCCCTAGGGATTGGCCGAGACAACATAAATATTCAAGCTGCTGATTTGCCTCCTTCCAACCGATTATATTCTGGAATCCTCCAATCAATTCTCTTCTACATAAACTTTCAAAGCCATCATCACGGTGAGCGGAGGTTGCCGATTTCCTTATGGAAGAGCTCCGACCACAGATGTGCAACAATGTAAAAAAAGCAAAAAAAGAAGGAGGATTAAAGCAGAAAATACAAATCAGGAGGGTAAAGATTTGAAATGGATGAAGCGAAAACGAACACATTTTTTGGCAGTGCACATGTCTACTGGGAATTTTCGGATTTTCTTTCTTATTTTCTTTATTTTCTTTATTTTTACGAATTTCAGAAACTAAAACGAACAAATTTTTTTCGGATTTTCTTTCTTTCTTTTCGAATTTTCGGATTTTCTTTCTTATTTTCAGATTTTCGAATTTTCGGATTTAAGAATTGTAAAAAATAACGAATCACACGAAAATAAAAAAAAAAATAAAACTAACAATTTTTTTCGAATTTTCAAATTTTCTTTCTTTTTTTTTTTAATTTTTGGATTTTCTTTTTTTTTTTTTTTAATTTTCGGATTTTCTTTCTTATTTTCAGATTTTTGAATTTTCGAATTTATGAATTGCAAAAAATAACCAAAGACCCGAAAAACAAAGAAAAAAAAACTGGATGAAACGAAAACTAACTTTTTTTCTGATTTTCTTTTTTTTTTTTCAGATTTTCAGATTTTTGAATTTTTCGAATTTACGAATTGCAAAAAATAACGAATCATCTGAAAAACGAAAAGAAAAAAAAAATGGTTGAAACGAAAACGAACAATTTTTTTTGAATTTTTGGATTTTCTTTCTTTTTTTTCGAATTTTCGGATTTTCTTTCTTTTTTCGGATTTTCTTTCTTTTTTTTCGAATTTTCGGATTTTCTTTTTTTTTTTTTTCGAATTTTCGGATTTTCTTTCTTATTTTCAGATTTTTGAATTTTCGAATTTATGAATTGCAAAAAATAACGAATGACCCGAAAAACAAAGAAAAAAAAACTGGATGAAACGAAAACTAACACTATTTTTTCGGATTTTCTTTCTTTTTTTTCAGATTTTCAGATTTTTGAATTTTTCGAATTTATGCAATTTTGAATTTAAGAATTGCAAAAAATAACGAATCACACGAAAAGAAAAAAAAACTAAAACTAACAATTTTTTTCGAATTTTCTCTTTTTTTTTCGAATTTTCGGATTTTCTTTTTTTTTTTTTTTTGAATTTTCGGATTTTCTTTCTTATTTTCAGATTTTCGAATTTTCGAATTTATGAATTGCAAAAAATAACGAATGACCCGAAAAACGAAGAAAAAAAAATGGATAAAACGAAAACTAACTTTTTTTTCGGATGTTATTTCTTTTTTTTCAGATTTTCAGATTTTTGAATTTTTCGAATTTACGAATTGCAAAAAATAACGAATCATCCGAAAAACAAAAAGAAAAAAAAATGGATGAAACGAAAACGAACAATTTTTTCGAATTTTTGGATTTTCTTTCTTTTTTTTTGAATTTTTGGATTTTCTTTCTTTTTTTTCGAATTTTCGGATTTTCTTTCTTTTTTTTTCAAATTTTCAGATTTTCTATTTTTTTTTTTCGAATTTTCGGATTTTCTTACTTATTTTCAGATTTTTTAATTTTCTAATTTATGAATTGCAAAAAATAACGAATGACCCGAAAAACAAAGAAAAAAAAACTGGATGAAACGAAAACTAACACTATTTTTTCGGATTTTCTTTCTTCTTTTTCAGATTTTCAGATTTTTGAATTTTTCGAATTTATGCAATTTTGAATTTAAGAATTGCAAAAAATAACGAATCACACGAAAAGAAAAAAAAAACTAAAACTAACAATTTTTTTCGAATTTTCTCTTTTTTTTCGAATTTTCTTTTTTTTTTTTTTCGAATTTTCGGATTTTCTTTCTTATTTTCAGATTTTCGAATTTTCAAATTTATGAATTGCAAAAAATAACGAATGACCCGAAAAACGAAGAAAAAAAAATGGATGAAACGAAAACTAACACTTTTTTTTTCGGATTTTATTTCTTTTTTTTCAGATTTTCCGATTTTTGAATTTTTCGAATTTACGAATTGCAAAAAATAACGAATCATCCGAAAAACGAAAAGAAAAAAAAAATGGATGAAACGAAAACGAACAATTTTTTTTTGAATTTTCGGATTTTCTTTCTTTTTTTTCGAATTTTCGGATTTTCTTTCTTTTTTTTCAAATTTTCGGATTTTCTTTCTTTTTTTTTTGAATTTTCGGATTTTCTTTTTTTTTTTTTCAAATTTTCGGATTTTCTTTCTTATTTTCAGATTTTTGAATTTTCGAATTTATGAATTACAAAAAATAACGAATGACCCGAAAAACAAAGAAAAAAAAACTGGATGAAACGAAAACTAACACTTTTTTTTCGGATTTTCTTTCTTTTTTTTCAGATTTTCAGATTTTTGAATTTTTCGAATTTATGCAATTTTGAATTTAAGAATTGCAAAAAATAATGAATCACACGAAAAGAAAAAAAAAACTAAAACTAGCAATTAATTTTGAATTTTCTCTTTTTTTTTCGAATTTTCGGATTTTCTTTTTTTTTTTTCGAATTTTCGGATTTTCTTTCTTATTTTCAGATTTTCGAATTTTCGAATTTATGAATTGCAAAAAATAATGAATGACCTGAAAAACGAAGAAAAAAAAATGGATAAAACGAAAACTTTTTTTTCGGATTTTATTTCTTTTTTTTCAGATTTTCAGATTTTTGAATTTTTTGAATTTACGAATTGCAAAAAATAACGAATCATCCGAAAAACGAAAAGAAAAAAAAATGGATGAAACGAAAACGAACAATTTTTTTTGAATTTTCGGATTTTCTTTCTTTTTTTTCGAATTTTCTTTCTTTTTTTTCGAATTTTCTTTCTTTTTTTTTCGAATTTTCGGATTTTCTTTTTTTTTTTTCGAATTTTCAGATTTTCTTTCTTATTTTAAGATTTTCGAATTTTCGAATTTATGAATTGCAAAAAATAACGAATGACCCGAAAAACGAAGAAAAAAAAATGGATGAAACGAAAACGAACAATTTTTTTTCGAATTTTCGGATTTTCTTTCTTTTTTTTTGAATTTTTGGATTTTCTTTCTTTTCTTTTGAATTTTCGGATTTTCTTTCTTTTTTTTCGAATTTTCGGATTTTCTTTTTTTTTTTTTCGAATTTTCGGATTTTCTTTCTTATTTTCAGATTTTCGAATTTTCAAATTTATGAATTGCAAAAAATAACGAATGACCCGAAAAACTAAGAAAAAAAAAATGGATAAAACGAAAACTAACACTTTTTTTTCAGATTTTATTTTTTTTTTTTCAGATTTTCAGATTTTTGAATTTTTCGAATTTACGAATTGCAAAAAATAACGAGTCATCCGAAAAACGAAAAGAAAAAAAAATGGATGAAACGAAAACAAACAATTTTTTTCAAATTTTCGGATTTTCTTTCTTATTTTTTTCGAACTTTGGATTTTCTTTCTTTTTTTTCGAATTTTCGGATTTTCTTTCTTATTTTCAGATTTTCGAATTTTCGATTTGACAAATTGCAAAAAATAACGAATGACCCGAAAAACTGAAAAAAACCCAGACAACTGATGAAACGAAAAGGAAGAGCGGCGGTTGCCGATATCGAAGAGCTCCCACCACAGATGTGCAACAATGTAACAGAAGCAAAAAAACAAAACAAAACAAAAAAAAACCAAGAAGATTAAAGCAGAAAATAGAAATGGGGAGGGTGAAGCTTTGGAACGATCGCTGGGCTCTGTTGTAGAGACGATCGCTCTCTCGGTTGCGTTCTTCTAGGAGAAGCTGATTTTGTATTCATTTTTAATGGATCAAAAACTCCTGCTGAGATTTGGATATCAGGCGACGCGGTGATCTGAGCGCCGCCGCCGCCCCCAACCTTCCGCCAACGATTGACCTTGGTGGTAATAATACGGCGGTGTACGGCGGGCGCCGCGGACTTATCTTCCCCGCGCTTCTATCTTGTCCTGTCAATCATTGCGGCACCTTCATAAAAAAACAACAACATCCGTCCCGGGGAGGAAAATGATTCAAGGAAAAAAAAAAAACAAAAGCTACACTTTGTGTATCGTAGCGGGGGAGGGGGAGGGGGGGAAATCCATCGAATAAATAAAATGCATCACGTAGCATTGCATAATTCATCGGGCCGCGGGCGGGTGCCGCGCATTCCGAATTTTTTCGGAGTAAATTCATAATTGGAGATGTGAAGAGACTGAAAATGAAAATAAAAAAAACTTCCGGCTTTTCCCGGGAGCGATCGGCGATTCCTCCATCCGGGAGCCAAACATTTCCAGCTTAAAATATATTCGTTCATCATTAGAGGGCCGATCGCCCCCCCCCCCCCCCCCTCCCCCGAACAGGAAAAAAGTTTGGCCCCCGAATCCGCGAACCGTATTGAAGTCTATGGGAGCCGAACATGAAAAATCAAAAGTCCCCGCTTTTGGAGGTTTATATGCAAATAATGGGGCATAAAAAGTGCACGGGGGTCCGGGTACTGCCCGGGGGGGGGGGCAGGTATCAATGCACATTTTTATTTATTTTTTAAACTATTGTGTTTAACCCCTTCAATACCAGGCACTCCCCTCCCCCTTCCTGCCCAGGCCAATTCTCAGCTTTTTCAGCGCTGTCACACTTTGAATGACAATTACGCGGTCATACAACACTGTACCCATGTGACATTGTTATCATTTTCTTCAGACAAATAGAGATTTCTTTTGGTGGTATTTAATCGCTGCTGGGTTTTTATGTTTTCCTAAAAAAAAAAAAAAAAGACCGAAAACTTTGGATAAAAAAAAAGGTTTTTCTTAGTTTCAGTCAGTAAATTTTGTAAATAAGTAATTTTTCTCCTTTACTGATGGGCACTGATGAGGCAGCACTTATGTGCACTGATTAGGTGCCACTGATGAGGAGCCACTAATATGCCGCACTTATGAGCACTAACAGGTGGCACTGATACGTGGCACTGATGAGCACTGATAGGCACTGGTGGGCACAGCTAGGCGGCACTGATGTGCACTGATGGGCATTGATGGGTGACATTGATGGACAGCAGTGATAGGCATTGATGGGCAGCAATGATAAGCACTGACTGGCATCACTTGTGGGCACTGATCTCTGGCACTTGGTGGCACTGATTTCTGGCACTTAGTGGCACTGATTGCTGGCACTTGTGGGCACTGATCTCTGGCACTTGTGGGCACTGATTGCTGGCACTTGTGGGCACTGATTCCTAGCACTTGGGGGCACTGATTTCTGGCACTTGTGGGCACTGATTGCTGCCACTTGGGGGCAATGATTTCTGGCACTTGTGGGCACTGATTGCTGGCACTTGGGGGCACTGATTTCTGGCACTTGTGGGCACTGATTGCTGGCACTTGGGGGCACTGATTTCTGGCACGTGTGGGCACTGATTTCTGGCACTTGTGGGCACTGATTGCTGGTACTTGGGGGCACTGATTTCTGGCACTTGTGGGCACTGATTGCTGGCACTTGTGGGCACTGATTTCTGGCACTTGTGGGCACTGTTTGCTGGCACTTGTGAGCACTGTTTGCTGGCACTTGTGGGCACTAATTGCTGGCACTTGTGGGCACTGATTGCTGGCACTTGTGGGCACTGATTTCTGGCACTTGTGAGCACTGATTGCTGGCACTTGTGAGCACTGATTGCTGGCACTTGTGGGCACTGATTGCTGGCACTTGTGGGCACTGATTCCTAGCACTTGTGGGCACTGATTTCTGGCACTTGGGGGCACTGATTTCTGGCCATTGTGGGCACTGATTTCTGGCACTTGTGGGCACTGATTGCTGGCACTTGTGGGCACTGATTCCTGGCACTTGTGGGCAAAGGTCAGCACTGATTGCTGGCACTTGTGGGCACTGATTCCTAGCACTTGTGGGCAAAGGTCGGCACTGATTGCTGGCAGTGGTGGGCACACATTTCTGGCACTGGTGGGCACTTAATTGTAATCAGGGCACTGATGATCAGTGCCCTGATTACATCCCTAGCTGTCCCCCTGTGAGGAAAAGCCGCTGATCGGCTCTCCTCTCCTCACGATCTGTCAGTGTGAGGCGAGGAGCGCTGATTACCGGCATCTCCGTGTTTACATGTGACCTGTTGTGATTGGACACAGACGATCACATGGTTAAAGAGCCGCAGCCGCGGCTCTTTACCGAGATCGGGGTCGCGCCGTGTCCTAGCAACATGGTGCGGCCGTGATCGCTGCGTTACTCTCCCCCGCGGGCGCGCGAGAGCGGTCGTTCTGGGAAGCCGCCATATGACGTCCACCCAGAACGAGAGCCGCACCGCCCCGCCGTCAAGTGGTTAACCACTTAAGGACCGAAAGGATTTGCCCCCTTACTGACCAGGCCATTTTTTAGAGATACGGCACTGCGTCGCTTTAACTGATAATTGCGCACGTGCGACGTTGCACCCAAATAAAATTGACATCCTTTTTTCCCACAAATAAAGCTTTCTTTTGGTGGTATTTGATCACCTCTGCGGTTTTTATTTTTTGCGCTATAAACAAAAAAAGAGCGACAATTTTGAAAAAAAAAACAAAACAAACATAGAGGAAAAATTTATGGCATTTTTATTATTTATTTATGTAATGGTGGTGATCTGCGATTTTTAGCTGGGACCGCGACATTGCGGCGGACAGTTCGGACACTTTTGACACTTTTTTGGGACCAGTGACATTTATACAGCGATCAGAGCTATAAATAGCCATTGATTACTGTATAAATGTCACTGGCAGGGAAGGGGTTAACACTAGGGGGGCGATCAAGGGGTTAAGTTTTCCCTAGGAAGGGGTTTCTAACTGTGGGGGGGGGGGGACTGACTGGAGGAGGAGAGAGATCGCTGTTCCTGATCACTTGGAGCAGCAGATCTCTCTCTACTCCCCTGTCAGAATGAGGATCTGTCTGTTTACATTGACAGATCCCCGTTCTGGCTCTCTGAGGAGCGTTCGTGAGTCGCTGGCGGACATCGCGGGTGCCAGCCACGAGCATCAGCTCCGGCATCGCACGCGCCCCCCTATTGCTCCTAAAGCGCCCGACGTACACCTACGGTAGCCGTGCCAACCTGCCGCAATATAATGACAGCGGCTGGTCAGCAAGCAGTTAAAGGAGCAGTGATTTTAATGAAGCTTAAAATGAAACAATAAAAATGAAAAATCCCTTTAAATATAGTGCATGGGGGTCCCCTTAGTCTGCCTGTAAAGTGGTGCATCTGTACCATGTATAGAACCTGCTGCAGCAAAAATTACATTTCCAAGAAAAAACCAAAAAATGAACTCGTGGTTGCAATTGCCGGAACCCGGCTATTTGAAAAAATAAAGAAAAAAAACACGTGGGGTGTCCCCCCCCCCCCAATCCATAAAAGGCCCTGTTCTTAAATAGGTAAGGGGTGGGGCTACCTGGTGACCCTGCCCCCTCGTGACGTCACTGACCGGGGCAAAGGGCCTGGTATGGACTGGGGGACCCCACACCGTTTTTCATGATTTTGTATTGCCGGCAATAATTTATTTACCCTGTCCAGGTACTAAACATGTCAAATTGCGCCTCCCCCCAGGATGTATGAGCATTACGTGTTAGCAAAAGTCCCCCCCCCAAAAAAAATGTGAGCGCTAATCAGCATGCTTAGCTCAAATCCTCTTATTTCACATATGCTCATAGGAAGCCCCCCCCAAAAAAAAATCCGCCTGCCTAGCACAAATCCTCTACCCCTCAAATTTCCCCTCTGAGCAAAAATCCCCCCCCCCCTAAATCCTCCCTCCCAGCACGCACAAATTCACATATGCTCATAGGAAGCCCCCTAGGGTTAGCACAAATCCTCCCTCCCAGCACAAACTCCTCCTCTAATCCCCTACCCTAGCACAAACCCCCCCCCAAAAAAAAAAAATGTCCCTCCTAGAACAAATGTCCCCCAATAATCCCTACTAGCACAAATCCCCCTCCCAAAAGAAAATTCCCCTCTAAGCACAAATCCCCCCCCCCCCCACTTCAAATCCTCCCTCCCACCTCCCTGCACAAATTCCCCTCCCTATCCCCTACCCTAGCACATATCCCCCCTCCCCCAAATCCTCCCTCCCAGCACAAATTCACATAGGCTCATAGGAAGCCCCCCCCCCCCAAAAAAAAATTCCCCCTACCTAGCACAAATCCTCTACCCCTCAAATTCCCCCTCTGAGCACAAATCCCCCCCCCCCCACTCCAAATCGTCCCTCCCAGCACAAATTCCCCTCCTCTAATCCCCTACCCTAGAACAACCCCCCCCCCCAAATTTCCCTCCTAGCACAAATGTCCCCTCTTAGCACAAATCCCCTCCTTCCCCACCGTATTACCTTTCTTAGCACAAACCCCCATCTCACCTCTCAACACATATCCCCCCCCCCCCCCCAAATTCCCACTCCCAACACAAATTACCTCCACCCGATCTCCTTGTGAGGCCCCCAAACCTCACATGATACCACAGTGCCCAGGGCATCTGACCCTCCTGCCCACCCCTTGTCCATGCCCTGCTTGTACTGGCTCCTCCCCCTGGACTGAAACGTCTTCCTCTGATTTCACTGCACACTGTGAGTTTCTCACAATGTGCATTAGAAGCTGCAGCAAGTCAGATAGAGCCCCGCCCTCATTTTCTGGCTGTTGGACGTCCCGCATCATCTAGCCCTTTACTCTCCTGCCTGACTGTCCCTGGCCCCACCCCTTTTATTCATTGGATTTTACTTATTTCAATCATGGAGGCTCAGCATCCCCATGTGGGCGTCACCTATGCAAATGTCGTCTGTCTAGGAATGCCCACTCCTCCAGACTGGCACCCACCCACTAAAGCATTAGATATTTGCATAACTCCTCCCACTGCTTCCATCAGTACTGAGGGCTCCTGAGAGGAGTACAGAGGTCGGGGGCTGGGATGTTATCAGGAAGATATGTACAGCCCCCTGCTGGCTCCTCCCACCAGCCATGACCTGCCTGCATTGCATAGAGAAGCACAGAGACCCCGTGATAACATGAAGGTAAGTAATGAAAATGGAAACCTTTAATTTTAAAAAATGTCATCATGTTGATGAGGAGGGGGGAGGGACAAAGAAAGGAAAAATAAAAGCACATAAAACTTCAGCTTTAAAGTGGTTCTTAAGGGAGGAAGGTTTTTATTAGCTCAATGCATTCTCTGCATTAAGGTAAAAAACATATTGGTCCCCCCCCCCCAGCCCCCCTTTATACTTACCTGAGCCCGATGTCAACCCATGGAAGATGTCACCATTGGAAGATGTCCCCATCAGAAGATGTCCCCATCAGAAGACGTCCCCAGGAAGATGTCTCCATCAGAAGACGTCCCCAGGAAGATGTCTCCATCAAAAGATGTCCCCATCGGAAGATGTCACCAGCGGAAGATGTCCCCATCAGAAGACGTCCCCAGGAAGATGTCTCCATCGGAAGATATCTTCATTGGAAGATGTCCCCATCGGAAGACGTTCCCATCAGAAGACGTCCCCAGGAAGATGTCTCTATCAAAAGATGTCGCCAGCGGAAGATGTCCCCATCGGAAGATGTCGCCATCGGAAGATGTCCCCATCAGAAGACATCTCCATCAGAAGATGTCCCCAGGAAGATGTCTCCATCAAAAGATGTCGCCAGCGGAAGATGTCCCCATCGGAAGATGTCCCCATCGGAAGATGTCACCAGCGGAAGACGTCCCCATCAGAAGACGTTCCCAGGAAGATGTCTCCATCAAAAGATGTCGCCAGCGGAAGATGTCCCCATCGGAAGATGTCACCAGCGGAAGATGTCCCCATCAGAAGACGTCCCCAGGAAGATGTCTCCATCAAAAGATGTCGCCAGCGGAAGATGTCCCCATCGGAGGATGTCGCCAGCGGAAGATGTCCCCATCAGAAGACGTCCCCAGCAAGATGTCGCCATTGGAAGATGTCCCCATCGGAAGATGTCCCCATCGGAAGATGTCCCCAGCGGAAGATGCCCCCAGCAGAAGATGTCCCCATCAGAAAACGTCCCCAGGAAGATGTCTCCATTGGAAGATGTCCCCAGCGGAAGATGTCCCCAGGGAAGATGTCCCCATTGGAAAATGTCCCCATTAGAAGATGTCCTTCCCCAGCGGAAGATGTCCCGAGCGGAAGATATCCCCATCGGAAGATGTCTCCATTGGAAGATGTCCCTATTGGAAGATGTCTTCATCGGAAGATGTCCCCATCAGAATATGTCCCCATAGGAAGATGTCCCCATTGGAAGATGTCCCCATCAGAAGATGTCGCAATCAGATGTCCCCAGGGAAGATGTCCCCATCGGAAGATGTCCCCAGGGAAGATGTCCCTACCGGAAGATGTCCCCATTGGAAGATGTCCCTCCCCAGCGGAAGATGTCCCCAGCAGAAGATGTTAACCATCGGAAGATGTCCCCAGCAGAAGATGTCCCCATCGGAAGATGTCCCCAGCGGAAGATGTCTTCATCGGAAGATGTCCCCAGTGGAAGATGTCTCCATCGGAAAAGGTCCTTAGGGAAGATGTTCCTATCGGAAGATGTCTTTCCCCAGCAGAAGATGTTCCCTTCGGAAGATGTCCTCATTGAAAAGATGTCCCCAGCGGAAGATGTCCCCATCGGAAAATGTCCCCATCGGAAAATGTCCCCATCGGAAGATGTCCCCAGCTGAAGATGTCCCCAGCGGAAGATGTCCCCAGCGGAAAATGTACCCATCGGAAGATGTACCCAGGGAAGATGTTCCCATCGGAAGATGTCCCCATTGGAGGATGTCCCCATCGGAAGATGTCCCCAGGGAAGATGTCCCCATCGGAAGATGTCCCCATCAGAAGATGTCCTTCCCCAGCAGAAGATGTCCCCATCGGAAGATGTCCCCAGGAAAGATGTCCCCATCAGAAGATGTCCTTCCCCAGCGGAAGATGTCCCCATCGGAAGATGTCCCCATCGGAAGATGTCCCCAGGAAAGATGTCCCCATCAGAAGATGTCCTTCCCCAGCGGAAGATGTCCCCATCGGAAAATGTCCCCATCGGAAGATGTCCACATCGGAAGATGTCCCCAGAGAAGATGTCCCCAGGTAAGATGTCCCCATTGGAAGATGTCCCCATTGGAAGGTGTCTTCATCGGAAGATGTCCCCAGCAGAAGGTGTCCCCACCGGAAGATGTCTTCATAGGAAGATGTCCCCATCGGAAGATGTCCACATCAGAAGAAGTCCCCATTGGAAGATGTCCCCTCTTTTCCTACTCCGTTGACAACTCTAAATTTTGGATTTTTCCATCACTGGCAGTCTCGGTAAGAATCACCGGAACAAATAAAGAATTCCCCTAATGGGAGACACAGACAGCAAAAAAAAAAGTGACAGAGTGTCTGACCCCTCACCACTTTAACCAAAACCTACAACAAAAAGTTGTGGTTTTAGATACACTTTGCCGTTATGTAATGCGGACAGATTGACCGTTCCTGAGATCCCAGGAGGAAATGAGAATTGTGGTAATTGGGCCCCAAATAATCCTCCCAATCTGCCGCCATCATCCAATTCATGGCCTCAAATATTCACCTATCTCCATATATTCACCTTTCTTCATATATTCACCTTTCTTCATATATTCACCTATCTCCATATATTCACCTATCTCCATATATTCACCTATCTCCATATATTCACCTTTCTTCATATATTCACCTATCTTCATATATTCACCTATCTCCATATATTCACCTATCTCCATATATTCACCTATCTCCATATATTCACCTTTCTTCATATATTCACCTTTCTTCATATATTCACCTTTCTTCTCCTCCTTCTGTCTTCAGTGATAATCTGATAAGTGGATTTATTTGAAAAAATCACCGAATTCCCCCGAGAACACGATCTCATCGCACATCTCCATCTACTTTTTGGGGAATCCTTCCAACCAGTGGCATCGGGTGGGTTATCTGCGCCCGGGCAAGTCATTTATGCCCCCTAATCCAAGGACATTTAGTTACCCCAACTCTGATCACACCCTGAGATACCCCCCACCACTCTGATCTCACACCCAAATATCCCCCCACTCTAAAACCCCCAATCTGATCACACCCCCAGACCCCCCCCCCCACTATGATCACACCCCCAGACCCCCCCCCACTCTGATCACACCCCCAGATACCCCCCCCCACTCTGATCACACCCCCAGATACCCCCCCACTCTGATCACACCCCCAGATACCCCCCCCCCACTCTGATCACACCCCCAGATACACCCCCCCACTCTGATCACACCCCCAGATACCCCCCCCCACTCTGATCACACCCCCAGATACACCCCACCACTCTGATCACACCCCCAGATACCCCCCACCACTCTGATCTCACACCCAAATATCCCCCCACTCTAAAACCCCCAATCTGATCACACCCCCAGACCCCCCCCCCCACTATGATCACACCCCCAGACCCCCCCCCACTCTGATCACACCCCCAGATACCCCCCCCCACTCTGATCACACCCCCAGATACACCCCACCACTCTGATCACACCCCCAGATACCCCCCCCACTCTGATCTCACACCCAAATACCCCCCACTCTAAAACCCCCACTCTGATCACACCCCCAGATCCCGCCCCAATCTAATCCCACCCCCAGATACCCCCCCACCACTCTGATCACACCCCCAGACCCCCCCCAACTCTGATCACACCCCCAGATCCCGCCCCAATCTAATCCCACCCCTAGATACCCCCCCACCACTCTGATCACACCCCCAGACCCCCCCCACTCTGATCACACCCCCAGACCCCCCCCCCAATCTGATCACATCCCTAGATCCCCCCCCCCCCCAATCTGATCACATCCCCAGATCCTCCTCATCCCTCCACTCTGATCACACCTCCAGATACCCCACCAGATCCCTCCACTCTGACTAGACCCCCCATTTACCCCCCTCCCCCATCACACACACAAACCCTGTAATATCTTATTATACACTATATTACCAAAAGTATTGGGACGCCTGCCTTTACACACACATGAACTTTAATGGCATCCCAGTCTTAGTCCGGAGGGTTCAATATTGGGTTGGCTCCACCCTTTGCAGCTATAACAGCTTCACCTCTTCTGGGAAGGCCGTCCACAAGGTTTAGGAGGGTGTCTATGGGAATGTTTGACCATTCTTCCAGAAGAGCATTTGTGCGGTGAGGCACTGATGTTGGACGAGAAGGCCTGGCTCCCAGTCTCCTCTCTAATTCACCCCAAAGGTGTTCTATGGGGTTGAGGTCAGGACTCTGTGCAGGCCAGTCAAAAGTCATCCAGAAAAAAAACACATGATACAAATGTTATAAATTCAGTTGCAGTTCAGGCGTAAAATAAGTATTATTTACTATAAAACGTACAAAATCTGCAGGGGATCAAATCATTATTTTACCCACTATATATATTGATCACAAAAAAAATAATAAAAAAAAAAATCTGATTTTATTATTTAAATCAAATAATTATTTTCCCCACTGTATATATTGGGCACAAAAAAAATGGAAAAATAAATATTAAAAAAAATCAAATTTTATTATTTAAATCAAATAATTTTTTTCCCCACTGTATAAATTGGACACAAAAATAAAATTTAAAAAAAAATAAAAACAATCACATTGCATTATTTAAATCAAATATTTTTTTTCCTCACTGTATATATTGGACAAAAAAAATCCAAAAAATTGAAAAAAAATATATAAAAAATCAGATTTTATTATTTAAATCAAATATTTTTTCCCCACTGTATAGATTGGGCACAAAAAAAATAAATAAAACAAAATAAAAAAATCTGATTTTATTATTTAAATCAAATAATTATTTTTCCCACTGTATATGTTGGGCCCAAAAAAAAAAAAATCAAAAAAAAATCAGATTTTATTATTTATATCAAATAATTATTTTCCACACTGTATATATTGGGCACCAAAAAATACAAAAAATTGAAAAAAAATATTAAAAAATATTAGAAAATCAGATTTTATTATTTAAATCAAATATTTCTTCTCCGCTGTATATATTGGGCACAAAAAAATACAAAAAAAATGAAAAAAAATATTTAAAAAATATTAAAAATTCAGATTTTATTATTTAAATCAAATATTTTTTTTCCCCACTGTATAAATTGGGCACAAAATTTTTTTTAAAAAAATAGTCTAATTTTATTATTTAAATTAAATAATTTAGTTTCCTCACTGTATACATTGGGCACAAAAAAAATTAAATTGAAAAAAAAAATAAAAAATCAGATTTTATTATTTAAATCAAATAATTATTTTCCCCACTGTATATGTTGGGCACAAAAAAAAAAAATTAAAAAAAAAATCAGATTTTATTATTTATATCAAATAATTATTTTCCTCACTGTATATATTGGACACAAAAAAATACAAAAAATTGAAAAAAAATATTAAAAAATATTAAAAAATCCGATTTTATTATTTAAATCAAATATTTCTTCCCCGCTGTATATATTGGGCACAAAAAAATACAAAAAAAATGAAAAAAAAATATTTAAAAAATATTAAAAATTCAGATTTTATTATTTAAATCAAATATTTTTTTCCCCACTGTATAAATTGGGCACAAAAAAAATTAAAAAAATAATAATCTAATTTTATTATTTAAATTAAATAATTTAGTTTCCTCACTGTATACATTGGGCACAAAAAAAATTAAATTGAATAAAAAAATAAAAAATCAGATTTTATTATTTAAATCAAATAATTATTTTCCCCACTGTATATGTTGGGCACAAAAAAAAAATTAAAAAAAAAAATCAGATTTTATTATTTATATCAAATAATTATTTTCCTCACTGTATATATTGGACACAAAAAAATACAAAAATTGAAAAAAAATATTAAAAAATATTAAAAAATCCGATTTTATTATTTAAATCAAATATTTTTTCCCCACTGTATAAATTGGGCACAAAAAAAAAAAAATAATAATCTAATTTTATTATTTAAATTAAATAATTTAGTTTCCTCACTGTATACATTGGGCACAAAAAAAATTGAAAAAAATTGAAAAAAAATTGTAAAAAATCTGAATTCATTATTATTTAGGTGCAGATTGTCTTCTTAAAATAGTAACAATTGTATCCTATATGTCGGCAATATTGGAAAGTGATCATAGTAATATTATTATTATTATGCAGTATTACTGAGAATCCTGATTTCATTGCACGTCTGTTGATATTACGGGGGAATACACATGGAGGACGGATCATATTTATGGTTGCGGCACCGGTGGCCCGCCTGCGTTTCGATCGCTCGGATTACATTGCCTGCGCCGTGCCTGCGCATTAATATTCCCCGTGCCGTCTGTGAAGTTTTCATCTAGCCCCGGCCTCCTCTAGCTGAGCCGGGGTCAGACGAACAAAGGTGAAGTCCCTTGATTGCAGCAAACAGCGCCATGTGCAGCCGGCTTGATGAATTAAAAGGCTGCTGCCAACTTAATTACACTGTAACCCTTCAATAAAGGAAGGGCAGAGCTGATTAACTACTGAATAATTGGGGGCTGATTGATGGCTTTCTGCTGCTCTGCTATCGGCTGTATATATAATTATTTTGCCTTTGGGCCTCATTTTGCCACTGTTAGCTTCCTCTTTTGTCAGCAGCTGTAATTTATGAATACGGCCCGCGGCTTCGCAAAAGAAGGATGAGGAAAAGGGTCCCCCCCCCTCCCCCCCTGGATCCCCCAGACGCCTCACCTGCGAATGGCCGCCGGCCGCGGGGGGGGGGGGGGGGGGGGGCGGACCTTTCTGGCAGCTTTGAAGGATCCGACGCTGATGATAATTTATTATTTGTTACATTTTTATTTTTTTATTTTTTTTTTGCATTATTGTAGACGGGATGTGCTGAGCTAAAAAAAAAAAAAAAAAAATTAAAAATATGACACCGGGTACACGACGAATCCCCCCAATCCGCGCAGAAACGCGAGAGGCGGCGCGGCCTTTCTCTGACCGATCGCTCGGCTGGGCTTTGTTAATTGCCTGTTCAGATGGAAGTGTAAATACAGAGGGGGGGCAAATGGAGAGTCCCGACAACAACACAGCAAAATCTAACCAATGGGAAGGTGTCATTAGGGTCGTTTTTTTTTGGAATTTGGGGTAAATGACCCCTGGGGGGAGGGGGGAGGGGTTGTAGAAGCTCCTCAGTCCTGGACCTGATTAAATGGCCCCTTATAATCCGGGAACATCAACACGACATTAGAGATTGAGGAACAGAGGGGCCCCTCGTCCTGACCCTAAACCTACCCCAGCTCTAACCCTCACCCTAACTTTGCCCCAATGTTACCCAACACTAAACCGAACTCTGACCCCGGTGCCACCCCCTAACCCCCGGCCTACTGATCTCTCTAACCCTTACCCATCACTAACTCTGAGCCTATTCCTGATCCTGAAACTTACCCGATTGCTAACACTAATCCTAATGCTAACCCCAACCCTGACCCTAAAGATATCCTTACCCCAACCCTGACCCTAATGATATCCTAACCCCAACCCTGACCCTAAAGATATCCTAACCCCAACCCTGACCCTAATGATATCCTAACCCCAACCCTGACCCTAAAGATATCCTTACCCCAACCCTGACCCTAATGATATCCTAACCCCAACCCTGACCCTAATGATATCCTAACCCCAACCCTGACCCTAATGATATCCTAACCCTAACCCTGACCCTAATGATATCCTAACCCCAACCCTGACCCTAAAGATATCCTAACCCCAACCCTGACCCTAAAGATATCCTAACCCCAACCCTGACCCTAAAGATATCCTAACCCTAACCCTGACCCTAATGATATCCTAACCCCAACCCTGACCCTAAAGATATCCTAACCCCAACCCTGACCCTAAAGATATCCTAACCCCAACCCTGACCCTCCCTGACCCTAATGATATCCTAACCCCAACCCTGACCCTAATGATATCTCTAACCCCAACCCTGACCCTAATGATATCACTAACTCTAACCCTGACCCTAAAGATATCCTAACCCCAACCCTGACCCTAATGATATCTCTAAACCCAACCCTGACCCTGATGATATCCTAACCCAACCCTGACCCTAATGATATCTCTAAACCCAACCCTGACCCTAAAGATATCCTAACCCTAACCCTGGGCCTAATGATATCCTAACCCCAACCCTGGGCCCAATGATATCTCTAACCCTAACCCTGACCCTAATGATATCTCTATCTGTAACCCTGACCCTAATGATATCTCTAACCCCAACCCTGACCCTAATGATATCCTAACCCCAACCCTGACCCTAATGATATCCTAACCCCAACCCTGACCCTAAAGATATCCTAACCCCAACCCTGACCCTAATGATATCCTAACCCCAACCCTGACCCTAAAGATATCCTTACCCCAACCCTGACCCTAATGATATCCTAACCCCAACCCTGACCCTAATGATATCCTAACCCCAACCCTGACCCTAAAGATATCCTAACCCTAACCCTGACCCTAATGATATCCTAACCCCAACCCTGACCCTAAAGATATCCTAACCCCAACCCTGACCCTAAAGATATTCTAACCCCAACCCTGACCCTCCCTGACCCTAATGATATCCTACCCCCAACCCTGACCCTAATGATATCTCTAACCCCAACCCTGACCCTAATGATATCACTAACTCTAACCCTGACCCTAAAGATATCCTAACCCCAACCCTGACCCTAATGATATCTCTAAACCCAACCCTGACCCTGATGATATCCTAACCCAACCCTGACCCTAATGATATCTCTAAACCCAACCCTGACCCTAATGATATCCTAACCCCAACCCTGACCCTAAAGATATCCTAACCCCAACCCTGGGCCTAATGATATCCTAACCCTAACCCTGACCCTAATGATATCTCTAACCCCAACCCTGACCCTAATGCTATCCTAACCCCAACCCTGACCCTAATGATATCTCTAACCTTTACCCAAGCACTAACCCTAACACTAATCCTTATGCTAACCCCAACCCTGACCCTAAAGATATCCTAACCCCAACTCTGACCCTAAAGATATCCTAACCCCAACCCTGACCCTAATGATATCCTAACCCCAACCCTGACCCTAATGATATCTCTAACCCCAACCCTGACCCTAATGATATCACTAACTCTAACCCTGACCCTAAATATATCCTAACCCCAACCCTGACCCTAATGATATCTCTAAACCCAACCCTGACCCTGATGATATCCTAACCCAACCCTGACCCTAATGATATCTCTAAACCCAACCCTGACCCTAATGATATCCTAACCCCAACCCTGACCCTAAAGATATCCTAACCCCAACCCTGGGCCTAATGATATCCTAACCCTAACCCTGACCCTAATGATATCTCTAACCCCAACCCTGACCCTAATGCTATCCTAACCCCAACCCTGACCCTAATGATATCTCTAACCTTTACCCAAGCACTAACCCTAACACTAATCCTTATGCTAACCCCAACCCTGACCCTAAAGATATCCTAACCCCAACTCTGACCCTAAAGATATCCTAACCCCAACCCTGACCCTAATGATATCCTAACCCCAACCCTGGGCCTAATGATATCCTAACCCCTACCCTGGGCCTAATGATATCTCTAACCCTAACCCTGACCCTAATGATATCTCTAACCCCAACCCTGACCCTAATAATATCCTAACCCCAACCCCGACCCTAATGATATCTCTAACCCCAACCCTGACCCTAATGATATCTCTAACCCCAACCCTGACCCTAATGATATCTCTATCCATAACCCTGACCCTAATGATATCTCTAACCCCAACCCTGACCCTAATGATATCTCTAACCACAACCCTGACCCTAATGATATCTCTAACCCCAACCCTGACCCTAATGATATCTCTAACCACAACCCTGACCCTAATAATATCCTAACCCAACCCTGACCCTAATGATATCCTAACCCCAACCCTGACCCTAATGATATTCTAACCCCAACCCTGACCCTAACCCTAACTCTGACCCTAATGCTAACCCCCAACCCTGATACTAATCCTAACCCCCAACCCTGGCTGCTAACACCAACCCTAATAATAATATCTCTAACCCTGGCTGCTAACACCAAACCTAATCCCAACCCTGGGCCCAATGATATCTCTAACCTTTAACCAATAGCTAACCCTAATCCTGACCCTAAAGTTAACACTAAATCTAACGCTAACCCTAACTCTGACCCTAACGATCAGTTTTCTTTTTTTAAGCTTCTCTCTCCGTCTGTTTTCACCGGGTGATCTGTCCAGTAACACACCCCGTGTATCAGAGCGCCTCCACTCTGGACGAAGGAGCACAGGAGGACTATATTTATTTAGGTGTCACCCCTCGGGATTGCTACAATCTCTGCCCCGCTCCCCCGATGCTTTACTCTCACATACACAGAACAATTGTAGTTTTTAGCGACGCCCCCGCCCCCCTCCTATCCTGTACACAGCGCCGTGCACTCGGATCATTCTGCCCACAACCCCCATTTTTGCACAGAACAGTCACCCCCCACCTGTAGCTTTAGGCCTCATACACAGGCAGGGCCGTCTTCAATACTGATTGGACCCTGGGGCAAACATTTGGGTCCTCCCAAATACACTTATCAACTGTTTTTGGGCAGTCGGGGGCTCAAGGGGCAGCTGCTCTGGGCTCCACAACAATGACTGGGCCCGGGGCAGCTGCCCCTTTTGCCCCTGTGTTAAAGACGGCCCTGTACACATGGGGGGGTGTCCAGCTCTCCTACACGCCCGTCCTCCTGGCAGTACTGTTGTGGCAGAAAAAATGTTTGACGCATGTAAGTGAATTTAGGCGCTTTTAGGGCATGGGTGTCATTTCACTGGATAGAATAATAAGTATTTCCCCTTAGAGCCGGCGCCTGCTGGCCCTTTAAGGAGTGGGAGGTGTGCAGCGGGCTTATGGTCATGTGACCGCCGTAATTGGTTGTCACGGCAGTCGCATGATCGAAAAGCTCCCGATGGCAAGCAGCGAACGTGAGCTTTCAGTTAGCCGCCGGTACCTGTAGCGGGAGCGCGCAGGACGCGTGCTCTCTGCGCTATTGCCCTCAAATAGGCAGCTGCTTGGCGTCAAATCCCGGCCCCCATATTTGCGGGCACTCTGCACCTAGGGGTTGATGATGGCCACCAAAATGAATGAAAGCGCCCGACACACCAAGTACATTATTGCACGCTGAGACGCGTTTAGGCGCGTTTACGCGCATCAAGGTTTTTTTTTTTTTGCTCGTGAATTTGCACGCTGAAACGCGTGTTATGCAGAGGACAACCCGTGAGCAGGCGGCCCTACGCGGGATTTTCGCCCAAAGAAGTTTAGGGATCAAATTTTGGCCCTGAGACAGGAGCGATTTTTACAGTCAAGTTTTGCCGCGATTCTTGCATGTTTTTTTTTGCTCAACGATTGTGGTCAAATCAGGCGTAACCGCCACTAATCTCAAAAAAAATCCGAAAATAAAAAAGAAAATTAGAAAAATCCGAAAAGAAGAATGAAAATCCGAAAATTCAAAAGAACGAAAATCCAAAATTTAGAAAATTCTAAATAATAACTAAGTAACTAATAATAACTATTACATTATAGGTATTGGAATTTCCTTTCAAATTTGGCTGTTAGTGAACATAAGGAATACGAATTTATCCGAAGTTATACATAGTTACATTGTTAGTCAGGTTGAAAAAAAAGATACAAGTCCATCAAGTTCAACCAAAAAATGACGAATTATCCAGAATAACGAATGGGGCTAATTAATAATAATAATAATAATAATAATAATAATAATAATAATAATAATAATAAAAACTTTTTTATTATTATTTATTATGAATAATTAGTTACATTCCATTTGTTTAGACACATTTACTATTTCGGATAATTAGTAACTTCAAATAAATTCGTATTTGTTACGTTCACTAACAGCCAAATTTGAAAGCAAATTATAATACCTATAATTGAATAGTTAGTTATTATTAGTTAGCTATTATTTTCTAATTTCCGAATTTTCAGATTTTCGAATTTTCGGTTCTTCCAATTTTCGAATTTCCAAATTTTCGCATTTTCAATTTTGGGATTTTTGAATTTCCGAATTTCCCAATCTTCGAATTTCCGAATTTTCAGTTTTTAGAATTTTCCAATTTTTCACATTTCGTAAAGATTTGTGAACTGGGTTTTTCGTTAATTAGAATATTTCCGAATTAACTAATTTGTCGAATTTTGTAGAAAAACTCATTTGGAACGAAACGAACTGCACATGAAGGGGCATTTAGAGACAGGGGGAAAAAAAATGCCAGACACCCCTGAAAGAAGCATTTTGCTGCCTGCTAACGGTTACATTTACTGCACAGCCCGATTTTTTGAATTTTCGGGTTTTCTAATTCTCGCATTTTCATTCTTATTTTCGGATTTTCATTATTTCGAATTTTCAGATTTTCGTTCTTATTTTTGGACTTTCGAATTTTCGGGTTTTCAAGTTTCCGAAGCTTTGGATTTCCTGAAACTTTGGATTTTCACATTTCCGAATCTTCGAATTTCAAATTATTCGATTTCAAATTTTTGAATTTACGAATCTTCGAATTTACGAATTTTTCGGATTTTTGAATTTTCGCATTTTTCGAATTTTGGAAAAATTTGTTAAATGGCTTTTTGTTAATTAGAATATTTCTGAATTAACAAATTTGTTGAATTTCATAGAAAAACGAATTTGGAACGAAACAAATTGCACGTCTAGTGTGCATCATAGACAAACATGAAGGGGCATTTATTTAGAGACAGAAAAAAAATGCCCCTAAAAACGCCCCTAAAAGCAGCATTTTGCTGCCTGCTAACAGTTACATTTACTGCACAGCCCGATTTTTGAATTTTCGGGTTTTCTAATTCTCGGATTTTCATTCTTGTTTTTGTATTTTTGTTATTTTGAATTTTCAGATTTTTGTTCTTATTTTCGGGCTTTCCAATTTCCGAATTTCTGAATTTTCGATTTCGGATTTTCGAATTTCCGAATCTTCAAATTTCCAAACATTCGATTTCGAATTTTTGAATTTCCGAATCTTGGAATTGACAAATTTTCTGATTTTTTTAATTTTCGCCTTTTTCAAATGGCTTTTCGTTAATTAGAATATTTGCGAATTAACAAATTTGTCGAATTTCGTAGAGAAATGAATTTGGAACGAAACGAATTGCACATGTCTAGAGTGCATCGTAGGCAAACATGAAGGGGCATTTAGAGACACCCGATTTTTGACTTTTCGGTTTTCTAATTCTTTTATTTTTGGATTTTTTTTATTTTGAATTTTTTAGATTTTCGTTCTTATTTTCGGATTTTCGTTCTTTTGAATTATTAGATTTTCGTTCTTATTTTCGGACTTTCGAATTTTTGGGTTTTCAAATTTCCGAATCTTCGAATTTCCGAACATTCGATTTAGAATTTTTGAATTTTTGAATTTTCGAATCTTGGAATTTCCGAATTTTTGGATTTTTGAATTTTCGCATTTTTCGGATTTGGATAAATTCGTTAAATGGCTTTTCATTAATTAGAATATCTGTGACTTTTTCAACTAAATATCGTTGGCTGATAATTTGTTATGCAGTGTTGACTTTTTAAGTGTAAATTCTACACTGCCTCTCATTAGCATTTAATTTTACCCTTAGACCCCTTTCACACTGGAGCGGTTTTCAGGCGGTATTGCGCTAAATATACCGCCTGAAAACCGCCCCTAAACAGCCTCCGAGGGCTTTCACACTGAAGCGGTGCGCAGGCAGGGCGGTGAAAAAAGTCCTGCAAACCGCTTTTTTGGAGCGGGGAAGGAGCGGTGTATTCACCGCTCCTTCCCCGCTCCTGCCCATTGAAATCAATGGGACAGCGCGGCTATACCGCGGCAATACCACGGCTATAGCCGCGCTGTACGAGGGATTTTAACCCTTTTTCGGCCGCCAGCGGGGGGTAAAACTGCACCGCTAGCGGCCGAATACCGCTGCAAGAACGACGGTACAGCAGCGCTAAAAATAGCGCTGTTGTACCGCCGACGCCCCCACCGCCCCAGTGTGAAAGGGGCCTAACTGGCCAGAACATCAGGCGAAAATAAAAGTGAGTAAAAGTGATACAATCATTTATTGAAAGTATCACAAAAGTACAGATCAAGCTCAAGATCAACGCGTTTCAGGGGCACTGCCTCCCCCTTCTTCAGGGCTGTTGGTACACGCTAATAGAGGTGGGTGGAGTCTGTGGGGGTACCAGAATTTCTAGTAATGGCTGGCTAGCCCACCCATCTCCATTAGTGTGAACCAACAGCCATGAAGAAGGGGGAGGCAGTGCCCCTGAAACGTGTTGTCTCAATCTGTACGTTTTTTATGCTTTCAATGTGTTTCGGGGGAACTGCCTCTTTTTCTTCACGGCTGTTGGCACGCTCTAACGGAGATGGGTGGGCTTCAGTGTTGTAGCCACCATTCTGCCATCACAAGCCTCATTAGCGTGTACCAACAGCCCTGAAGAAGAGGAGACAGTTCATCGGAAACACAATGAAAATATAAAAAAAAGTACAGATCGAGCCAACGCGTTTCATGGGAAATGCCTCCCCTTTCATCATGGCTGTTGGTGTGCGCTAATGGAGATGGGTGTAATTTGGGGGGTACCAGAATTTCTTGTAATGGCCGGCTAGCTCACCCATCTCCGTGCATACCAAAAGCCCTAAAGAAGAGGAGGCTGTTCCCCTGAAACGTGTTGGCTCAATCTGCAAGTTTTACCATTACAACAAAAGAAGGCAGGGAGTAGGGAGTGCCGCAGTTCGCTGCTTCTGTCGGCAGGTGTCCCAACCCCCCACACACAGGGAAAACCACAGGGGACTATTTCGGTACTGACGGTAGTAAGGTATTAGTACAAAAGGGTAAAGAGAAAATAATAGGATAAAAACTATATTTTTAATAGAAATCCATTTTAAAAGAATGTATAAGCATAATAATGCAATAACATATACAGTTGCAATACAGGACCAGACAATATATACAACCGCATGAATTGCATCCAGTAATGACAGAGATTGTAACAATGACTTGGATTCTCGACCGGTTTCGCGGTATTCACCGCTTCCTCAGGAGAGTAAAGTCTAAATGTAGCATAAAAAACAACGAATCAATATACACAGATTCACAAATGCGTACAATTTTTGTAATGGTGCAGCGAGGTCATTAAAATTACATTGAACAATAATATACAAGTTGGATAAGGAAAGAACAGGCTCACCCGCTCAGGTATTCTCTGTAGATATATGGGGCCCCATACAATTCCCCCTGCGACGAACACAGGGGATAGCAGAACAGCCTCTGGTGGGTAAAATATTTAGGTAATTGGTATATGTGTGGGTCACTGAGCCACAACACAGAGTAAGGCGTGATAAAGTAGGGGGTACCCATGAATTACCTCTAAGTTTGGAGCCCAGTGTGCAGAAAACAGAGACTAGAATTAGAGTAGGTAAAGGAAAGAGGAAGGGAGAGAAAGAAAAAAGGAAGGAAAAAAGAAGGGAGGAAGGTAATAGGAAGGAGGGGGGGGAGAGGGGAGGGGGGAGGGGTTGGGTATGGGGGGGGGAAGGGGGGGAAAGGGGAGGGGGAAGTAGAAAAGGGGGGGGGGAGGGAAACGGGGGGGGGGGGGGGGGGGAAGAAGGAGGGAGGGGAAGATGGGAGGATAGAGTGGTGAACAGAGCCTAAAATTAGGGTCCAAATGAAAATTAGACAAGGCTAAAGGAAAGAAAGAAAAATGCACACAGGTAATAGGGACCATAACTTACCCCTGCAACGTGATCAGCGAGGGCGGTGAAAAACAGTGAAAGGGGAGCATACAATGGTAAGGATCGGGGGGTACTAACGTTTAAACGATCCAGGCGCTCATAAAAGCTCCACACAGCTGGGGTCACTGATATGTGCAAGAGGGATAATGATAATAGCAGCTGTAATAAAATAAGGTAAATTACATTCCAAAATGACAGGAGGGGGGAGAACAATGCCCACAAAACAGGGCGACATAAACGGTAGCACAATAAAGGGTATCAAGCCATAGGCAATGAGAATAGGTAACAGTTACCAAAAAGTGTACAGGTAATGAAATTGTATATATTTTTTATATATTCCCCCTTGAAGAAGAGATGGTAACATATCAGTATAAAGACACACACAGGTGCTGCTAAGCAGCCACTGTGTGTGGAAGGGCAATGATTCACCAGGTCCAGAGTAGGTGAGAGGAGAAACCGAGGAGAGAGGTCAGCCACCGGGAAGGGAGTGACAGGGAAGGGACGGAAAGGGGAGCGGGGAAGGAGGGGGGAGAGGGTAAAACTTACCCAGATGCTGCTCCTCGTTGAACGCCACGTCAGAGGACTGTAGGCTTGTACAGCGGCCGTGTCCGTGTAATTTTCATTTGGACCTAATTTTAGGCTCTGTTCACCACTCTATCCTCCCATCTTCCCCTCCCTCTCTTTCCCCCCCCCCCCCCCCGTTTTCCCTCCCCCCCCCCTTTCTACTTCCCCCTCCCCTTTCCCCCCTCCCCCCCCCCATACCCAACCCCTCCCCCTCCCCTCTTCCCCCCCCCCTCCTTCCTATTACCTTCCTCCCTTCTTTTTTCCTTCCTTTTTTCTTTCTCTCCCTTCCTCTTTCCTTTACCTACTCTAATTCTAGTCTCTGTTTTCTGCACACTGGGCTCCAAACTTAGAGGTAATTCATGGGTACCCCCCTACTTTATCACGCCTTACTCTGTGTTGTGGCTCAGTGACCCACACATATACCAATTACCTAAATATTTTACCCACCAGAGGCTGTTCTGCTATCCCCTGTGTTCGTCGCAGGGGGAATTGTATGGGGCCCCATATATCTACAGAGAATACCTGAGCGGGTGAGCCTGTTCTTTCCTTATCCAACTTGTATATTATTGTTCAATGTAATTTTAATGACCTCGCTGCCACCATTACAAAAATTGTACGCATTTGTGAATCTGTGTATATTGATTCGTTGTTTTTTATGCTACATTTAGACTTTACTCTCCTGAGGAAGCGGTGAATACCGCGAAACCGGTCGAGAATCCAAGTCATTGTTTACAATCTCTGTCATTACTGGATGCAATTCATGCGGTTGTATATATTGTCTGGTCCTGTATTGCAACTGTATATGTTATTGCATTATTATGCTTATACATTCTTTTAAAATGGATTTCTATTAAAAATATAGTTTTTATCCTATTATTTTCTCTTACCCTTTTGTACTAATACCTTACTACCGTCAGTACCGAAATAGTCCCCTGTGGTTTTCCCTGTGTGTGGGGGGTTGGGACACCTGCCGACAGAAGCAGCGAACTGCGGCACTCCCTACTCCCTGCCTTCTTTTGTAGTAGATTGTTGGGATGATGGTACTCTATACTTGATAACTTAACTATTTAATCGTAGGCGCTCTGTCCTATTTTACCATTACAAGAAATTCTGGTACCACCACAGAGCCCACCCATCTCTGTTAGCACGTACCAACAGCCCTGAAGAAAAGGGAGGCTGTTCCCCTGAAACACATTGAAAGTATAAAAAAAGTACAGATTGAGCCAACACGTTTCAGGGGAACTGTCTCCTCTTCTTCAGGGCTGTTGGTACGTGCTAACAGAGATGGTTGGGCTCCGGGGTGGTACCAGAATTTCTTGTAATGCCAGAATGCTGGCTACCACTAGGGAGCCCACAAATCTCTGTTAGCGCGTACCAACGGCCCTGATGAAGAGAAGAAGAGGAGGCATTTCCCCCCAAAACACATTGAAAGCATAAAAAACTTACTGATCGAGCCAACACGTTTCAGGGGAACTGCCTCCCTTTTCTTCAGAGCTGTTGGTACACGCTAACAGAGATGGGTGGGCTCTGCAGTGGTACCAGAATTTCTTGTACTGGCAGAACCATTAGGGCTACCATTATGGAACTCACCCATCTCCGTTAGCGCCTACCACCAGCCCTGAAGAAGAGGAGGCAGTTCCCCAAAAACACGTTGGCTCGATCTTTAAGCTTTTTATACTTTCAATGTGCTTTTCGAAAACGATCGTATTCTCCGATCCAGAGTTGCATCATTCCAGACACCGGGTGCTGTCGCCCCAGTAAGACCCCTTTCACACCGAGGGCGTTTTGCAGGCGCTATAGCGTTAAAAATAGCGCCTGCAATCCGCCCCCAAACAGCTGCTCCATTGTCTGCAGTGTGAAAGCCCAAGGGCTTTCACACCGGAGCGCTGCGCTGGCAGGATAGGAAAAAAAGTCCTGCCAGCAGCTTCTTTGGAGCAGTGAAGGAGCGGTGTGTTTACCGCTCCTCCACCGCTGCTCCCCATTGAAATCAATTTGGCAGCGCTGGGATACCGCCGGCAAAACGCCGCTATTGCGGTGCATTGCGGGCGGTTTTAACCCTTTCTCGGCCACTAGCGGGGGTAAGAGCGCCCCGCTAGCGGCCGAAATGCGCCGCTAATCCGACGGTAAAACACGGCTAAAAATAGGGGCGTTTTACCGCCGACGCTATGGGCGGCCCGGTGCGAAAGGGCTCTAAGGCAGCAGTCCAAACCTCAAAAAAAAAAGAGGGGGTGGCAGCACCATCATCTTCAGAGTCCAGTGCCCCCCCAACACTTCAGTCTTCAGAGTCCTGTGCCCCCCCAACACTTCAGTCTTCAGAGTCCAGTGCCCCCCCAACACTTCAGTCTTCAGAGTCCAGTGCCCCCCCAACACTTCAGTCTTCAGAGTCCAGTGCCCCCCCAACACTTCAGTTTTCAGAGTCCAGTGCCCCCAACACTTCAGTCTTCAGAGTCCAGTGCCCCCCAACACTTCAGTCTTCAGAGTCCAGTGCCCCCCCAACACTTCAGTCTTCAGAGTCCAGTGCCCCCCAACACTTCAGTCTTCAGAGTCCAGTGCCCCCCCAACACTTCAGTCTTCAGAGTCCAGTGCCCCCCCCCCAACACGTCAGTCTTCAGAGTTCAGTGCCCGCCAACACTTCAGTCTTCAGAGTCCAGTGCCCCCCCCAACACTTCAGTCTTCAGAGTCCAGTGCCCCCCCAACACTTCAGTCTTCAGAGTCCAGTGCCCCCCCAACACTTCAGTCTTCAGAGTCCAGTGCCCCCCCAACACTTCAGTCTTCAGAGTCCAGTGCCCCCCCCCCCAACACGTCAGTCTTCAGAGTTCAGTGCCCACCAACACTTCAGTCTTCAGAGTCCAGTGCCCCCCCAACACTTCAGTCTTCAGAGTCCAGTGCCCCCCCCAACACTTCAGTCTTCAGAGTCCAGTGCCCCCCCAACACTTCAGTCTTCAGAGTCCAGTGCCCCCCCAACACTTCAGTCTTCAGAGTCCAGTGCCCCCCCAACACTTCAGTCTTCAGAGTCCAGTGCCCCCCCAACACTTCAGTCTTCAGAGTCCAGTGCCCCCCCCCCCCCAACACGTCAGTCTTCAGAGTTCAGTGCCCGCCAACACTTCAGTCTTCAGAGTCCAGTGCCCCCCCCCAACACTTCAGTCTTCAGAGTCCAGTGCCCCCCCAACACTTCAGTCTTCAGAGTCCAGTGCCCCCCCAACACTTCAGTCTTCAGAGTCCAGTGCCCCCCCAACACTTCAGTCTTCAGAGTCCAGTGCCCCCCCAACACTTCAGTCTTCAGAGTCCAGTGCCCCCTCAACACTTCAGTCTTCAGAGTCCAGTGCCCCCCCCAACACTTCAGTCTTCAAAGTCCAGTGCCCCCCCAACACTTCAATCTTCAGAGTACAGTGCCCCCCCCAACACTTCAGTCTTCAGAGTCCAGTGCCCCCCCAACACTTCAGTCTTCAGAGTCCAGTGCCCCCCCAACACTTCAGTCTTCAGAGTCCAGTGCCCCCCCCAACACTTCAGTCTTCAGAGTCCAGTGCCCCCCCAACACTTCAGTCTTCAGAGTCCAGTGCCCCCCCAACACTTCAGTCTTCAGAGTCCAGTGACCCCCAACACTTCAGTCTTCAGAGTCCAGTGCCCCCCCCCAACACTTCAGTCTTCAGAGTCCAGTGCCCCCCAACACTTCAGTCTTCAGAGTCCAGTGCCCCCCAACACTTCAGTCTTCAGAGTCCAGTGCCCCCCCCCCAACACGTCAGTCTTCAGAGTCCAGTGCCCCCCCAACACTTCAGTCTTCAGAGTCCAGTGCCCCCCCCCCCAACACTTCAGTCTTCAGAGTCCAGTGCCCCCCAACACTTCAGTCTTCAGAGTCCTGTCCCCCCCAACACTTCAGTCTTCAGAGTCCAGTGCCCCCCCAACACTTCAGTCTTCAGAGTCCAGTGCCCCCCAACACTTCAGTCTTCAGAGTCCAGTACCACCCCAACACTTCAGTCTTCAGAGTCCAGTGCCCCCCCAACACTTCAGTCTTCAGAGTCCAGTGCCCCCCCAACACTTCAGTCTTCAGAGTCCAGTGCCCCCCCCCCAACACGTCAGTCTTCAGAGTCCAGTGCCCCCCCAACACTTCAGTCTTCAGAGTCCAGTGCCCCCCCCCCCAACACTTCAGTCTTCAGAGTCCAGTGCCCCCCAACACTTCAGTCTTCAGAGTCCAGTCCCCCCCAACACTTCAGTCTTCAGAGTCCAGTGCCCCCCCAACACTTCAGTCTTCAGAGTCCAGTGCCCCCCAACACTTCAGTCTTCAGAGTCCAGTACCACCCCAACACTTCAGTCTTCAGAGTCCAGTGCCCCCCCAACACTTCAGTCTTCAGAGTCCAGTGCCCCCCCAACACTTCAGTCTTCAGAGTCCAGTGCCCCCCAACACTTCAGTCTTCAGAGTCCAGTACCACCCCAACACTTCAGTCTTCAGAGTCCAGTGCCCCCCCAACACTTCAGTCTTCAGAGTCCAGTGCCCCCCCAACACTTCAGTCTTCAGAGTCCAGTGCCCCCCCAACACTTCAGTCTTCAGAGTCCAGTGCCCCCCCAACACTTCAGTCTTCAGAGTCCAGTGCCCCCCAACACTTCAGTCTTCAGAGTCCAGTGCCCCCCCCAACACTTCATACTTCAGAGTCCAGTGCCCCTCCAACACTTCAGTCTTCAGAGTCCAGTCCCCCCCAACACTTCAGTCTTCAGAGTCCAGTGCCCCCCCAACACTTCAGTCTTCAGAGTCCAGTGCCCCCCCCAACACTTCAGTCTTCAGAGTCCAGTACCACCCCAACACTTCAGTCTTCAGAGTCCAGTGCCCCCCCAACACTTCAGTCTTCAGAGTCCAGTGCCCCCCCAACACTTCAGTCTTCAGAGTCCAGTGCCCCCCCAACACTTCAGTCTTCAAAGTCCAGTGCCCCCCCAACACTTCAGTCTTCAGAGTCCTGTGCCCCCCCAACACTTCAGTCTTCAGAGTCCAGTGCCCCCCCCACCCCACCCCCCCAATTGTTTCATTAACAATCTTCCTGCTGTTTATCCGGCGCGCCGCCAATTCGTGTTTATTTATCATTTCTCCGCTTTCAGTAGTCCGCGCCTTTTTTTTCAATCGCCAATGTTTGATTTGGATTCCGCCCACCAACTGACACCGAGCCGCGGCTTCTTCAAATCAGAAATTTAAAAAAATGAGGCTTTGAGGACGACTCCACTTTTTTTTTTTTTTACTGGAAAGGTGACACTTTTGGTATAAAAAGCCAAAACCTACAAATTGTCTCTCCCTGCGTTCGTCTTTGTTGTGTTTTTTTTTTTTTTCTTTTTCCTTTTTTCCTGCGAATCGCGGCGGTGAGAGAGAGAGAGAACCTTTCAGTTAAAGTTCAGTAGTCCGCCGGTGGGCACGGGCCAAGGAAGAGATTGATGTGTGCCCTCCCTTATCTGAACTTGATTTATAAGTCGGCTGGAGGAGGCACGGGGAATAAAAGGCAGAAAGACCTTGATGCCTCCCCGCGGAGAAGACCCAACCATTTGGATTGAAGGCATGAAAGGGAAGAAATTAATGGCAGGAGCTGCGCCTGTCATCGCTGCCAAGCTGACGGCTGTACGGTTAGCTGGAGAAACGGATGACATGCCCTCCAGTCAAGGGCACCGCTACCCGCTGTTCTCACATTAGGAGCGCAAAGCTTATTTTTGCTTTTTTTTTTTTTTATCAAATCGGGGGGGGGTTGAAATTTTAAAAACGATACAATATTACAATTTATTTATTTTTTCGGAGCCATGAATATTTATGCCGTTCGCTTTGGTCAGAGCGCCGGGTTTTGGCATTGCGTGTTTTTTTTGTAATTGTATTAATATAAGACTGATTAAAACGAAAACAGAGACCACCTGCTGCTTTAAAGATGCTTCATTATAGGCTGGCTGTGCCGGGGGGTGGAGGGGGGGAGGGGAATGGAAACTGTCGGCGGAACTGACACCTTAGCGGGACTGACGGCTCTTCTGACATCCCGACTTTGCCAAATTGTGATGAATATTGAAACATTTTATTATTATTATTATTATTATTATTGTATTTATGTGGGGGGGGGGAATCGCCATGGTGCTGGATGGACTCCATTGCTACCTATCTGGGATCTCAGCGGCTGCCGGGTGGCCCTTCCCCCTGCTCTCGGCCCATACCAAGCTGAGCATATATTGAACATGATGCTTTTTAAATTATGACCACGGGCCATATCCTCACAGATATCTTGCTGTGCTGTCCATCTATATGTTGTCCATTGGACTTTCCCTGAGGACGTCTCGAAACGCGTCGGGCATATAGGCACCATACCATAACACCATACCTGGACGACCGCAACATACAGGGATATACAATGTAATACTGACACATAATCACACACATAGGTTGGACTTGATGGACTTGTGTCTCTTTTTCAATCTCACCTACTACAGTATGTAACTATATATAAGCAATACAATGGAACCTCAGATTACGAGTATAATCCGTCCCAGGAGAATGCTTGTAATCCAAAGCACTCGCATATTAAAGCGAGTTTCCCCATAGAAGTCAATGGAAACGAAGATAATTCGTTCCGCATTGACTTCTATTGCATGCAATACCACATGTGGACAGAGGTTGGGGGGGCGCCATTGAGCCTCGGAAATACTCGGGGACAGCTCGGCTGAACTCGGAAAGGCTCGGAAACAGAGTATTTCCGAGTGTTCCTGAGTATTTCCGAGTGTTTCCGAGTATTTCCGAACGCTTTCGAACCGTTCCGGGTGTCACCGGCGCCCCCACACCTCTGGCCAAATGCGGTACTGCACTCTCCATTAGCTTGAATTCTGCTGGTTTTGCGAGACAAACCAAGTCAGAATCAAAAAAAAAAGTTGCTCATCTTTCAAAATGCTCGTTAACCGCGTTACTCGTTAACCAAGGTTCCACTGTATTGACACACTACCAGGGGTGTCTACTTGGAGTTTGTATACACATCTAGAGAAGGTCGTACCACTGCAAACATGTGAGATGTGATTCCACAAGGCCGGAGTTTATGGATTTTAAACATTGATACAAAAACGTTTACCCACATGCTGACCGCCCCTGTAGGGCTTTTATAGCACTACAGGATGGCAGCTGTGGGCATAATCACATATACACTATATTACCAAAAGTATTGGGACGCCTGCCTTTACATGCGCATAGCCAAGCCCAACCCCAGGCAGGCCAGTCACGTTCCTCCACCCCAAACTGGCTCATCCATGTCTTTATGGACCTTGCTTTGTGTACTGGTCCAAATCATTTGGTTGAGGGGGGATTATGGTGTGGGGGGGAGGGGGGATTATGGTGTGGAGGGGGGATTATGGCGGGGGTTGTTTCTCAGGGGTTGGGCTTGGCCCCTTAGTTCCAGTGAAGGGAACTCTTAAGGCGTCAGCATACCAAGACATTTTGGACAATTTCATGCTCCCAACTTTGTGGGCACAGTTTGGGTTAGGCCCCCTTCCTGTTCTAACATGACTGCCCACCAGAGCACAAAGCAAGGTCCATAAAGACATGGAGGAGCGAGTTTGGGGTGGAGGAACTGACCGCAGATCCCCAAGTCCTGAGTGGCTGGGTGGGGGGGGGAATCTCTCTCGCTCTACCCCTGTGACAATGCCACTGGTGGGCGATGTTACTGCTCTATGCGATTCATCTCCTTTGTTGTGGTGGCATCTGTGTGGAGGTTAGGGTTGCCACCTGTCTAGGATTCACCTGGACAGTCCACGTTTTGTGTCCGGGTTTCAAGCAGTCTGAAACCCAGACACATGATTCAAAACCTGGACTGTCTGGGTGCAGATGACCGGGCTGTGACTCCACAAGTAACTGAGCACCACAACCACCAAATGCATAGGTGTGCCCACAGGCTGTGTGTACCCGGACAAACCCGAATCATCAGGGTTACCAATTGTCCAGAGGGCTGGCTGAAGTTGTCTAAGACAAGTGTCCGTGACACTCTCTCTCACATTGCCCAGAACAGAGCCCAGCACAGTTCCCCCTCCCCCTGCATGTGTGGGAGAGGACATGGATGGGACAGTAGGGAGGGCTCGATCTGCTCCTCCTCCTCCCGCCCCCTGCCTCTCTGTGTCAGGCCAATCCCAGGTGTGCTGTGCCTCAGAAGTGGGATGCGTGGCTGCTAAATGTAAAGCCCAGTAGCTGGAAGATACATGGTGGATGAAAAGTGCCAGTGCCTGAGCCTCAGTCCTCGGGTGAGTGAGCTCACCATCCACTGTCTGTGACCGAAGTTTTTCCCCTCCCTCCCTTCTCTCTCTTGCCTCTAAGCAAGTGAGCGCAAGGTAAGGGGGACTCAGACGTAAGGGGGGGGGGGCTTTGGTGAATAGAAATCCCCTTACTTCAGAGTTTCCCTCAACACAAAAGTCCACAGCATTCCCCTAAATAAAAAAAATTTCCGTGTGGCACTAAAGTGTTTGGGTTTGGCTTGAAGAAAAAGGTGGCAACCCTAGTGGAGGTACAGGGGCGAGTTATTACTGGAGCGGGGCAGGACAACCCCAAACTGTCCAGCGGGTTCCTTCAGATCAGGGTTTCTCAACCAGGGTTCCATGGAACTCCAGGGTTCCTCCAGAGGTAGTTGGGGGTTCCATGAAACTCTAGGGTTCCTCCAGAGGTTGCTGGGGGTTCCATGGAACTCTAGGGTTCCTCCAGAGGTTGCTGGGGGTTCCATGGAACTCCAGGGTTCCTCCAGAGGTTGTTGGGGGTTCCATGGAACTCCAGGGTTCCTCCAGAGGTTGTTGGGGGTTCCTTGGAACTCTAGGGTTCCTCCAGAGGTTGTTGGGGGTTCCATGGAACTCCAGGGTTCCTCCAGAGGTTGATGGGGGTTCCTTGAGCAATGAACAATGTCTGCCTCTCAGATAAGTTCCCAATGACACCATTGATCTTTTTAGCTATCTATAAGGGGGCAATTCTTCAAAATGACCACAAGTGTAAGGACCATTCTTCCCACTGACCATCACACTAATGTGTCATAAGTAGTCATTTTTAGCAGGGGTTCCCTGAGACCGGAAAGCTATTTCATGGGTTTCTCTGTGTTGGAAAGGTTGAGAAAGGTTCCTCCAGAGGGAAGAGCTTCAGTTATGTGTTGAAGTCTCAGCACTTTTCTAACATCCTTCTGGGAGATCTACAGAAAACCAACTCTTGTGTAGGCGCGATGGTCGGTGCGGCGTGATGTGGCGGGCAGGAAGCACACAGAGTCAAAGTGGAGTAACAGCAACATATTGTAACAAAAACTTCAGCAGTACGCAACAGGCCGCGGCGGGGAGGCGACCCTGCAGGGAAATCTCACAACGTGCAACAGTAGACTGGAGGTCCGGAGATGCCGACAACGTCTGCCGCAAGGAGCGGAATGCCGCTTGGCCAGTCCGTACTCAAAGGCTTTCCAGAAGGTTGGCATAGTCCCTGCCCTTTCCCTACTCCTCTGGGAATCTTTCCCTGGTGCTAAGTATCCTGTCTCTACCCTAGCCACTCACGTGCGTGACAAGCCCAGGAGCCAGGGTCTTAAATAGACTCTGCCGGACCCGAGATGGCTGCCAAAGCCACATGGGGGCGCCAGCATCCAATCAGATAGCAGGCCTTTCTGTCACCAAGGAACCAAGCTCCTCTCAACTTCCTCCTTCGTCTGCATTGCAGCTGCGTTGGTCGATCGCCACCTGCAGTGGAGAATATAGACTGCACCTGTCTATAGGTGGCGATAGCCCTGGACTAATAGAAGTAAGGTATTGATATTGTTAGATATAACATAGAATTCAGTTCTCCTTTAAAGCGGTTGATGTGCAGTGAAGGTACCGTGTACAGTCAGGTCCATAAATATTGGGACATGGACACAATTCTAATCCTTTTGGCTCTATACACCACCACAATGGATTTGAAATGAAATGAACAAGATGTGCTTTAACTGCAGACTTTCAGCTTTAATTTGAGGGAATTTACATCCAAATCAGGTGAACGGTGTAGGAATTACAACAGTTTGTATATGTGCCTCCCACTTTTTAAGGGACCAAAAGTAATGGGACAGATTAACAATCATCCATCAAACTTTCACTTTTTAATACTTGGTTGCAAATCCTTTGCAGTCAATTACAGCCTGAAGTGTGGAACACATAGACATCACCAGACGCTGGGTTTCATCAGTGCTGGGACAAGGCCATCTGGTACCCAGGGCGAAGATGGCAAACTGCGCCCCCCCCCCCCCGGTATAAAGCAAGAGTCAGTGTCCTTTCAAAACCAGAAAACACATAAAACAATACAACAATACAATACTGTAGCTGCAGCACCGTCGCAGTATATGTGGTAGCGGGAGCTGGAGGGGGCTGGTGGTGGCAGGAGTTGTTTGGGGCAGGAGGTGATGGGGGCAGGAGCTCCTGCCACCACCAGCTCCTGCCCCCATCACCTCCTGCCCCAACCAGCTCCTGCCACCACCAGCCCCCTCCAGCTCCTGCCCCCATCACCTCCTGCCCCAACCAACTTCTGCCACCACCAGCTCCCTCCAGCTCCTACCACCATCACCAGCTCCTGCTACAAGCTCTTCCTGCCCCCACCAGCTCCTGCCACCACCGTCACCTCCTTCCACCACCAGCCCTCTCCAGCTCCTGCCACCACTGTCACCTCCTTCCACCACCGTCACCTCCTTCCACCGCCAGCTCCTCCAGCCACCTCCTGCTCCTGCCACCATCACCAGCTCCTGCCACCAGCTCCTCCTGCCACCATCAGCTCCTCCTGCCACCACTGTCACCTCCTGCCACCACCGTCACCTCCTGCCACGCCAGCTTCTCCTGTCACCTCCTGCCACCACCAGCTCCTGCCACCAGCTCCTCTTGCCACCACTGTCACCTCCTGCCCCAACCAGCTCCTACCACCACCACCAGCTCCTGCCACCAGCTCCTCCTGCTACCACTGTCACCTCCTGCTCCAACCAGCTCCTGCCACAAGCTCTTCCTGCCCCCACCAGCTCCTACCACCTCCTGCCACCATCACCAGCTCCTGCCACAAGCTCCTCCTGCCACCGCCAGTTCCTCCTGTCACCACCAGCTCCTGCTTTTAGTACACACCTATTGCTATACATGTTTAAACAGTTCTCCGCCCAACCCATTGACGGCCGGGGGCGGGACCCTTGTTGTACCCGGTGGCCATCATATGACGTCCTCCCGGAAATGCATCCCGTGCGCCCTCCCCCCCCCCCCCCACGGGCCACGCTGCTGTGCAATCTGGCAACGGCTGTGTCCACCTGATAGGTCACTGTACCGGTACCATGTGATCTCTGTGACCAATCACAGCAGATCACATGACAATTGTGGACAATGGACGGCTTCCTTTCACGCCGATCATTGTTTATGATTGTGTTGCTAGCTGTGATCAGTCACAGTGATCACATGGTACAGACAGGAGCAATTACAGCCCATCTGTACCACGTGATTAGATGTGGTCAATCACAGCTAATCACAAAAATAACACAGCGAATGAACCGATTTCATTCAGTAAAAATGGTCACTTATAACAGTGAAATTCACCGCTATCAGCAATCATGATGTGTTAAAAAAAAAATCCCGATCACTTCCCCAGAGTAGTGCAATGTTACTATGGTAACATTGTATTGCTGATCACAAAAAGATGTTAAAAAAAAATCATAAAAGAAAAAGTTATAAAAAAATGATTAGTATTTTTTTTTTAACCACTTGCCGACCGTCTCCTGTACATACACGTCGGCATTTTAAAGATGGATATCTCAGTAACGGCAACAGCTGCTGCCATAACCGGAGATATCCATCTTTTTAGCCAGCATTCCTGTTTATGATGATGGTGGTCTCTGCGGTGGATTCACCGGGAGATCACCGTTATCGGCGGCAGGAGAGCGGCGGGAATGGGGGGGGACCCCCCATTCCCGCCGCTCTCCCGCGCCCTCCGCCGCTTACCGGAGCCGTCGGCAGCGGCGGAGGCGATCGGGACCTGTCCGTGGCTGGGTATGGAGACGAGTGAGGCGAAGATGGCCCCCCCCCCCCCAGCCGTCCCCAAACGTTACTTCTGCCCATACGTCTTAAAGGCACATTTTTTTGTTGTCATTTTTTTCAAATGACAAAATTTTTTTTTTTTCTTTTATTGCATTTAAGTCCAAATCTGAGATCTTTTTGACCCCCAAGTCTCAAAGAGGACCTGTCATGCTTTTTTCTATTACAAGGGACGTTTACATTCCTTGTAATAGGAATAAAAGTGACACTTTTTTTTTCTAAACAGTGTAAAAATAAATAAAATCAAATAAAATAAATTAAAAAAAAAAAAAAAAATTTTTTAAAGCGCCCCGTCCCGCCGAGCTCGCGCACAGAAGCGAACACATACGTGAGTAGCGCCCGCATATGTAAACGGTGTTCAAACCACACATGTGAGGTATCGCCGTGATCGTTAGAGCGAGAGCAATAATTCTAGCCCTAGACCTCCTCTGTAACTTAAAAACAACCTGTAGAATTTTTTAAACGTCGCCTATGGAGATTTTTAAGGGTAAAAGTTTGACGCCATTCCACGAGCGGGCGCAATTTTGAAGCGTGACATGTTGGGTATCAATTTACTCTGCATAACATTCTCTTTCACAATATAAAAAAAAATTGGGCTAACTTTACTGTTGTCTTATTTTTTTAATTCAAAAAGTTGTATTTTTTCCCCAAAAAAAGTGCGCTTGTAAGACCGCTGCGCAAATACGGTGTGACAGAAAGTATTGCAACGACCGCCATTTTATTCTCTAGGGTGTTAAAAAAAAAGGATAATGTTTGGGGGTTCTAAGTAATATTCTAGCAAAAAAAATTGTTTTTTAACTTGTAGACACGAGTCTGAAAAAGAGGCTCTGTTTTTAAGTGGTTAACATACTGTCACCAGTCAGTGTCCCCGATCACCTCCACCAGTTATATGATGACGCCGTACTGCACCGGTGAAAGCATGTAAAAAAAAAAAAAATTGGGAAAAAAAACAAAAACAGTGATACAAGGCAGGATGGATCCATGCGCTAAATTCTGACCCCACCCTCTGAATGTTGGAGCTGAAATCCAGACTCATCAGACCAGGCAACGTTTTCTCCAATCTTCTATTGTCTAATGTTGGTGATCCTGTGCCAATTGTAGCCTCAGTTTCCTGTTCTTAGCTGACAGGAGTGGCACCCGGTGTGGTCTTCTGCTGCTGTAGCCCATCTGCTCCAAGGTTGGATGTGTTGTGCGTTCAGAAATGGTATTCTGCACACATTGGGTGTAACGAGTGATTATTTGAGTTACTGTTGTCTTTCTATCATCTGGAACCAGTCTGCCCCATTCTCCTCTGACCTCAACAAGGCATTTTCCTCCACACAACCGCCGCTCACTGGATATTTTCTCTTTTTCCCACCATTCTCTGTAATCCCGAGAGATGGTTGTGTGTGAAAATCCCAGAAATACTCAGACCGGACCGTCTGGCACCAACGACCATGCCACGTTCAAAGTCACCGAGATCCCCTTTCTTCCCCATTCTGATGCACGGTCTGAACTTCAGCAAGTCATCTTCACCGTGTCAAGATGTCTAAATGCATTGAGTTGCTGCCATGTGATTGGCTGATTAGCAATTTGTGTTACCAATCAATGGAACAGGTGTACCTAATAAAGTGGCCGGTGATAGACCAACACAAAGTGTCACATAAATGTGAAGTGGAAGGAAAATGATAAATGATACAAATAAATATGTGAAAAGTGTGGGGGGGAGGGACATTTGTATGGCGCCCCCCGGAGTCAATACTTTGTAGAACCCCCTTTCTCTACAAGTCTTTTTGGGGATGTCTCTACCAGCTTTGCACATCTAGAGAGGACATTTCTGCCCATTCTTCTTTGTAAAATATCTCAAGTTTTCCCCACACATAGCGTTTTACTTTTAGGCCATAAAGTTGAATTTTGGTCTCATCTGACCAGATCACCTTCTTCCACATGTTTGCTGTGTCCTCCACATGGCTTCTCACAAACTACAAACAGGACTTCTTATGACTTTCTTTCACCAATGTCTTTCTTCTTGTCACTCTTCCATAAAGGGCAGATTTGTGGAGAACACGACTAATAGTTGTCCTGTGGACAGATTCTCCCACCTGAGCTGTGGATCTCTGCAGCTCCTCCAGAGTTACCATGGGCCTCTTGGCTCTTCTCTGATGAATGCTCTCCTTGCCCGGCCGGTCAGTTTAGGTGGACGGCCATGTCTTGGTAGGTTTGCAGTTGTGCCATACTCTTTCCATTTTCCGATGATGGATTGAACAGAGCTCCGTGAGATGGTCAAAGCTTGGGAGATTTTTTTATAACCTAACCCTGCTTTATACTTCTCCACAACTTTATCCCTGACCTGTCTGGTGTGTTCCTTGGCCTTCATGATGCTGTTTGTTCACTAAGAGTCTCTAACAAACCTCTGAGGGCTTCACAGAACACCTGTATTTATACTGAGATTAAATGACACACAGGTGGACTCTATTTACTAATTAGGTGACTTCTGAAGGCAATTGGCTCCACTAGATTTTAGTTAGGGGTATCAGAGTAAAGGGGGCTGAATAGAAATGTCCCCCCCCCCCCACACACTTTTCACATCTTTATTTGTATCATTTATCATTTTCCTTCCACTTCACAATTATGTGACACTTTGTGTTGGTCTATCAGTGATGGAGAACCTTGGCACCCCAGATGTTTTGGAACTACATTTCCCATGATGCTCAACTACACTGCAGAGTGCATGATGGGAAATGTAGTTCCAAAACATGTGGGGTGCCGAGGTTCACCATTACTGGTCTATCACATAAAATCCCAATAAAATAGATTTACGTTTTTGGTTGTAACATGAGAAAATGTGGGAAATGTCAAGGGGTATGAATACTTTTTCGAGGCACTGTATAAGGAAGTATCACAATGTATAACAATGTATCAGAATGTATCACAGAGTTTTGTATATAAGGGTTTGATTCCAACCTGGACACATTGCAAACCGCCAGCAAAAGAAAGTCGATCTTCGGAAGACTTTGCGCACCTTTGGATTGTTCTGGAATTTCTCTGATCTGAAGGTTTCAATCGGTCCGGAAGATCAAATTTTCTATCGCTGGGGAAATATTAGCGCCGCTCAACCCTTCGCTTATTACTAAGCCGTAAGACCTACAAGCCTCCAACCCTGAACTTTCCAAAACCCCCTTTCACCGCGCTCTAAGCCGCAAAACCCGCCGCGGATTACCACGAGTCATAATTCCTTATCGAAAAAAAAAGAAAAGTCAAGCCGGAGTCACCGAGCCGCGACCCGCAATTGAAAACCGACGACCTTTGTTTTGACTTTTTTTTTTTTTTCTCTTCCACCGTCGGTTGCGCACCGACAAAAAAAAAAAAAAGATAAATAGAAAGCGAGCGATGATGAAAGGAAGATGAGAAGCCCAAAACATTTCAGAGAAGCTTGAAGCGCCGGCGCGTGGCGAGAGAGCGAAATCGGCGGAGGCGACGGGCCCCATCGACGCCTCGTCACTTTTATCAAACGCTCCTCCATTGTTTTGTTGGGTCCCCCCCCCTCCCCCCCCCCTCACTCTTTCACCTGATTCTTTTGATGGCCGCGTCCCTCTGTTTCCCAATGACTGATTTTGATTTGCATTCCATTGTCTGTCCTTTTATATGTTTATCATTTGTGCACTTTTCATTTTTATGCAGATCCGGAGCGCCGGAACGCCGCGGCCGCCGCAGCCAAACAGCTGGAGGAATTAGCATGAAAATGGACTGGCCTTTCCGAGTTTGTTTGTTCTTTAGAAATTAGGTGAGAATCTCCGAAAAAAAAAACAAATAAGAGATAAAGAGGGGGAAGAAAAGGACTTTACAGTCATTAAAATGAGTCGTTTTCCATATAAAAGGCGGCGGATTAGACGACGTTGCGCCCTATTAAGCACGATAAATAGAGGCGCAATCCTCCGCTCCACCTGAATCCCCAATAGAACCGATACCGGGATCCGTTACAGCTAAGTGATTTGCGCTGCTTACCGAGCCGCTTCCTCCATTGGCTTTCCCATTGTAAAGAGGCTTTTCGTCACCGCGGGCGCCGCCGCCGTTGCATGTCAACCGCAGTTTTATTAAATATTAACACATTGTCAAAAGTATTGGGACGCCTGCCTTTACACACACATGTACTTTAATGACATCCCCAGTCTTAGTCCGGAGGGTTCAATATTGAGTTGGCTCCGCCCTTTGCAGCTATAACAGCTTCACCTCTTCTGGGAAGGCCGTCCACAAGGTTTAGGAGGGTGTCTATGGGGATGTTTGACCATTCTTCCAGAAGAGCATTTGTGAGGTCAGGCACTGATGTTGGATGAGAAGGCCTGGCTCGCAGTCTCCGCTCTAATTCATCCCAAAAGGTTTTCTATGGGGTTGAGGTCAGGACTCTGTGTAGGCCAGTCAAGTTCCTCCACCCCAAACTCGCTCATCCATGTCTTTATGGACTTTCCTTTGTACACTGGTGGGCAGTCATGTTGGAACAGGAAGGGGCCGTCCCCAAACTCCTCCCACAAAGTTGGGAGCATTAAATTGTCCAAAATGTGACAGAGTGGCTGGGCTCACAGTACTCCAGGACAGAGTGGCTGGGCTCACAGTACTCCAGGACAGAGTGTATGGGATCACAGTACTCCAGGACAGAGTGGCTGGGCTCACAGTACTCCAGGACAGAGTGGCTGGGCTCACAGTACTCCAGGACAGAGTGGCTGGGCTCACAGTACTCCAGGACAGAGTGGCTGGGATCACAGAACTCCAGGACAGAGTGGCTGGGCTCACAGTACTCCAGGACAGAGTGTATGGGCTCACAGTACTCCAGGACAGAGTGGCTGGGCTCACAGTACTCCAGGACAGAGTGGCTGGGATCACAGTACTCCAGGACAGAGTGGCTGGGATCACAGTACTCCAGGACAGAGTGTATGGGCTCACAGTACTCCAGGACAGAGTGTATGGGCTCACAGTACTCCAGGACAGAGTGGCTGGGCTCACAGTACTCCAGGACAGAGTGGCTGGGATCACAGTACTCCAGGACAGAGTGGCTGGGCTCACAGTACTCCAGGACAGAGTGGCGGGGCTCACAGTACTCCAGGACAGAGTATATGGGATCACAGTACTCCAGGACAGAGTGGCTGGGATCACAGTACTCCAGGACAGAGTGGCGGGGCTCACAGTACTCCAGGACAGAGTGTATGGGCTCACAGTACTCCAGAACAGAGTGTAGGGGCTCACAGTACTCCAGGACAGAGTGGCTGGGCTCACAGTACTCCAGGACAGAGTGGCGGGGCTCACAGTACTCCAGGACAGAGTATATGGGATCACAGTACTCCAGGACAGAGTGGCTGGGATCACAGTACTCCAGGACAGAGTGGCGGGGCTCACAGTACTCCAGGACAGAGTGTATGGGCTCACAGTACTCCAGAACAGAGTGTAGGGGCTCACAGTACTCCAGGACAGAGTGGCTGGGCTCACAGTACTCCAGGACAAAGTGTATGGGCTCACAGTACTCCAGGACAGAGTGGCTGGGCTCACAGTACTCCAGGACAGAGTGGCTGGGCTCACAGTACTCCAGGACAAAGTGTATGGGCTCACAGTACTCCAGGACAGAGTGGCTGGGCTCACAGTACTCCAGGACAGAGTGGCTGGGCTCACAGTACTCCAGGACAGAGTGTATGGGCTCACAGTACTCCAGGACAGAGTGGCTGGGCTCACAGAACTCCAGGACAGAGTGTATGGGCTCACAGTACTCCAGGACAGAGTGGCTGGGATCACAGTACTCCAGGACAGAGTGACTGGGCTCACAGTACTCCAGGACAGAGTGGCTGGGCTCACAGAACTCCAGGACAGAGTGTATGGGCTCACAGTACTCCAGGACAGAGTGGCTGGGATCACAGTACTCCAGGACAGAGTGGCTGGGATCACAGAACTCCAGGACAGAGTGACTGGGCTCACAGAACTCCAGGACAGAGTGACTGGGCTCACAGTACTCCAGGACAGAGTGGCTGGGCTCACAGAACTCCAGGACAGAGTGTATGGGCTCACAGTACTCCAGGACAGAGTGACTGGGCTCACAGTACTCCAGGACAGAGTGACTGGGCTCACAGTACTCCAGGACAGAGTGGCTGGGCTCACAGAACTCCAGGACAGAGTGTATGGGCTCACAGTACTCCAGGACAGAGTGGCTGGGATCACAGTACTCCAGGACAGAGTGGCTGGGATCACAGAACTCCAGGACAGAGTGACTGGGCTCACAGAACTCCAGGACAGAGTGACTGGGATCACAGAACTCCGGGACAGAGTGGCTGGGCTCACAGTACTCCAGGACAGAGTGGCTGGGCTCACAGTACTCCAGGACAGAGTGGCTGGGCTCACAGTACTCCAGGACAGAGTGGCTGGGATCACAGAACTCCAGGACAGAGTGGCTTGGATCACAGTACTCCAGGACAGAGTGGCTGGGCTCACAGTACTCCAGGACAGAGTGGCTGGGCTCACAGTACTCCAGGACAGAGTGGCTGGGCTCACAGTACTCCAGGACAGAGTGGCTGGGATCACAGAACTCCAGGACAGACTGTATGGGCTCACAGTACTCCAGGACAGAGCTTAAGGAGGCAATCATTGACTGGAGACACATTACATGAGGCTGTAAGAAATCACTACTATAACAGACTAATAGGTATAAATACAGATTAGTGTCTGTAAGGGTGGGGGAGGGGGGCTGAGGGCTGCACAAAAGGCGCCAAAGGGCCTGCAGGTTGGGCACCATGGTTCTACACCTTTATCCAAGAACCCTCCCCCCCAGAGGGGGTGTCACTTAGTGTATTTAATTGTTTAAACATACAAAAACCTCTGTTTTCAACCTAAAATGTTGAATTGGTAGAAACAGACATCTTCCCCAGACATGAAACAATCACCCGCACCTATAAAGAGGGCCAGACTCACTCTACTCTGATATGCTCTTTTATGCTTTTCCTGGTCCTTAAAAATTAAATGCTAAATGCATATATTTCTCAGGGACTCTAACAATGAGAACTCCCCACCAGTATTCACAGTTCTGCCAACCTGCCTAAAGATGGTGTCACCCTTCCCAACAGATCCCCATAATCAAGGTCCAATTACCATCTCTGGAGTCTGTAGGCAAACGACCTTTGATGTTCAGACTAACAACCTTCTGCGAAGGAGGAGGATTTTTTTTTTATTCCTCACTCAGAATATTGTGGGATTGTGTAAATAGGGTTATATGAGAAAACCGTAATCCTCCTAGACCAGTGGTTCTCAACTCCAGTCCTCGGGACCCACCAACAGGCCAGATTTTAAGTATTACCTTGGGGAGTTACAGACTAGAATACTGCAATCACTGAGCAGCAAGTGATATCACCTGTGATGTATTTCAGCTATCTTGCAAACCTGGCCTGTTGGTGGGTCCTGAGGACTGGAGTTGAGAACCACTGTCCTAGACGAACGTGCGTGGGCTGAAAACGTTATTGCAAACTGAATAAAAAGTCAAGGCAACCTTCTGAACCCTGCTTTTGGGCTCGTTGGTTGCTAGAAGAACGCAGGTGTCTGCCAGCATCCTAGCAACCGGTGGTACTTCCCCCTGTCCCATACAGATGCTGGCTGGAAGATTCTCTGGCCAGCAGCTGAAACAAAGGAGCAGTGATGTTGGCTGACGTCATTGGCCATAGCCTGCCCATCTCCCGGCCGGGAGCTGAATGGCTTCAGGGGTGCACCAGCAACCAACAAGCCCTTGACTGACAGTAGTAACAACTACCTGACTTTCTAGTAGCTGGAGGTTCAGTTGGGAGGTCAAACAGGCCATTTGGTTTGGCCCTTTGAAAAGAGAGAACACCCTGTGTCACCGGGAACTCAAACCCCCACCCTAATTCCTACTGGTAATAGAAAAATGAATGTGCAAACATCTATTCAGGGAAAAGCCACCTCCTGCCTTTTTCGGCGTGAGCCTACTATAACTGATGGTAGGTCTGACCCTCTTCAAAGAACGGTAAAAATAATTATTGGCCCATTCAGGCAAAGTGTTTAACGTCTCTACCACCTGACTCTCCAGCGCCCCCTGCCACTTTTTATTTCATTGTGACATATGTGGTGCTTCTGGGTATGGTGAGCATGTGACCTCCTACCACAATGAAGTGCTTGACCCTAGTGGCCAATAGTCCCAAGCGGTGTCCCTTGATTGAGAGGGGGATGTCACTGCTCCTTGTTAGGCCCCCAACGCTGGGAATTTTGGTGTCAGCTACGACCAGGATAAGCAGTGTCCTAGGTGGCTCTTTAAGTCAAGTATGGTAAAGCCTTGCATCGTGCAGCATTCACCTAACTGTTCCAGACCATGATATTGATTTTAATTGTTATCTCCAACACCCCTCCACTGCGGGGATCTTAGCCTGTTCTTGAGCAGCATGGGCCCCGGATGTCCTTCCGACTGTAGTGACCCCCCCATGGCTTTCATAGTTTTTTCAAGTTTTATCGCTCCGGCTCACAAGAAGAGAGGGTTAGAGTCTCAGATTCCACCGACAGATGTTTTCCAGACTCTGCCACTCTCCTTCTTTATCCAATGGAGTACCAGGATCCTCTGAAGGTGAACTCCAGCCCCCCTCCAGCAGGACTACCATCATCTAGCTCTTCTACCTAAGGTGCTGTCCCCCCCCCATTGACCAGGCAGGACAACTTGAGGATTCTGAGTTAGGCACCAACCGGGTCCTGGCCTACTCAGCACAAACAACCACCACACACGCCTGCCCAGGCTGCAGAAGAGAGTTCACCAGGTCACTCGCCAAACATATACATTCTCCTCAGTATACACCACTAACCATGAACCTCCAAGTGGTTGCCAGAGACGATACAAATACCCATAAGCCAAGACTGCTACTATCCCCAAAGCATTGTTACCATCCGCATGATTATTGGGGATTGGGGAAAGACCCATAAACCAAGATTTTTACCATCCCCATGGTTATTGCCCTAAGTGCCAGTGACACCTAGTGTCAGTAGTAGGGAATAGATAGGTTCTCCTTCATCCAAGGGTGTCCCAGGATCCTCTGAGGCCAAAGTCCATTCCCATTCTAGCAGGACTACCCTACCATCCTCTGGCTCTTCCACCTTGGGTGCAGTACCCTCTTTGACCAGGCAGGGCAACATGAGGATTCTGAGTTAGGCACCAACCCAGCTCTGGCTTACGCCACACTAACCACCACACACACCTCCCAAGGCCACAGCCTGGGGGAAAGAGAGCTCACCAGGTCACTCCCCAAAAATGTCCAGCATGCACCACTGACCATGAACTTCCTAGTGGTTGCCAGAGATGATACAAATACCCATAAGCCAAGACTGCTACTATCCCCAAAGCATTGTTACCATCCGCATGATAATTGGGGATTGGGGAAATACCCATAAACCAAGATTTTTACCATCCCCATGGTTATTGCCCTAAGTGCCAGTGACACCTAGTGGCAGTAGTAGGGAATAGATAGGTTCTCCTTCATCCAAGGGTGTCCCAGGATCCTCTGAGGCCAAAGTCCATTCCCATTCTAGCAGGACTACGCTACCATCCTCTGGCTCTTCCACCTTGGGTGCATTACCCCCTTTGACCAGGCAGGGCAACATGAGGATTCTGAGTTAGGCACCAACCCAGCTCTGGCTTACTCCACACTAACCACCACACACACCTCCCAAGGCCACAGCCTGGGGGAAAGAGAGCTCACCAGGTCACTCCCCAAAAATGTATATTCTCCCCAGCATGCACCACTGACCATGAACTTCCTAGTGGTTGCCAGAGAGGACACAAATACCCATCCACCAAGATTGTTACCGCCCCCATGATTATCACTCTAAGTGCCAGTGACACCTAGTGGCAGTCGCAGGAAATAGATGGGTTCCACACTCTGCCACACTTCTTCTTCATCCAAGGGAGTGCCAGGATCCTCTAAATCGTAGGAGTTAGTACATTTTCAGTTCTTTGGTCTTTTTGGTGGGTTTTTCTCTGGGTCCGACCCATTGATCCTGTGATATAAAAGAGGGACAGTGGTCCAGTACAGAGAGCCTCAGAGTCCAAGAGCCCCCCTAAAGAGCTGCCCCCCTAGCAGATATTTTCTGAGCAAAGAGGTCCAAGGCCAGTAAAGGAGTGAGGTGGAGAACAACGCCTGTGAGAAGCAGTAGGATATCATTCACTACTACCTGGATGTAAAGTCATCAGAACTTGCGGTTCGCCCCGAAGACACCAGTTGCGGGAGAATTCCTCTGATGGACTCTATAATTACATGGACACTACCTTTGCAGGTAGGCGGGGCCAGCACATAGCCCGAGTTAGGGTTAGGGATGTAGGAAAGAATTATGTCTCTGAATGTTGGCCTTTATAATGCCTTTTGCACTTTTTCAACCAAAGTATTGAAACCTTGTTCCCGTCTGGTCTGAAGTTACTAAAAGGGGTGTAATGCAAGTAACCGTCACCATCCTATGGTTCAGGTCACTAAGGTACTGGGGGTATGAAGACATCAGTTCAGTGATAAGGCAGTGTGAAGACGCAAGTGGTTACCTAGGGTAACAGAACAAACACATGGCCACTGCCCTCGCCTATAACTGGCCTTTGCAGCAAGGAGCACATGGAAGGGCGACGCATGCAAGACGAAACCAAGGAAATTCCCAGCTCAACTCACCAGCCAGCCTGCAAAAAAATGAATGGTCCTGTCTAACAGTATGCCCTAAAAACAGGGGTTTATTTTGCACACATTTGCAAATACATGCGTAAGCTGCAGAGCCCCTTGAAGGCACCCCAGTTTTTTCTGTAGTCCTAACTCGAAACTTTGAGAGCCTTCACAGTGGAAGCGCATGCATTATAATGGATAGGCAGAGGGCAGGTGAGCCTGGAGGGAGCCCACCCCTTCTTAAAGGGGAAAGGCGCCTCTGGGTGTAGTATAAAACCAATTTATTAAAAGTCAATGTGCAAACAACTCACATTTGGATGATTAAAAGACAGCATGTGATAGATTGAGGAGACGATCCATCATGAGAGCAGTCCGTCAGGTCAGTCACAGTAGCCGCGCTCCTTCCTCAAGCTAAGCTAAGCAATGCTCTCGTTTATACCCCCTGGCGAGAGTACATCCAAAGTATAGATCCAGTAGGTCTTGCGCGCGCAGAGCTTCTTGAATCTCTCGGCGGCCGGGAGGGACCTAGGGATCTGTTCAATGACCCAAACCCTCAGGCCCACCGTAGAGCTCTGGTGGGCCATGGCAAAATGTTTTGGGACACTATGGGGGTCCGTACCTCCCTCAACAAGTCTTCTGTGTTCGCCAAACCTCTGTCTCAAGACCCTAATTGTCCGGCCCACATAGATTAGGCCGCAGGGACAACTTAGGCCATAGACGACGAAGCCGGACGAACAATTGAAGAATTCTTTCAATACATAAGTCTTACCCTTGGTGGTGAAGGATTTTTGTCCATGTAGGACAAATTTGCAGGTTTTGCATAGAGCCTTTCGGCATTGGTACATGCCCACCAAGGGGATCAATGTGGGTACAGGCAGTATAGTGGAAGCAGATTTGAATTTACTAGGTTCAATCTTGTTTTTCAAATTCGGAGCCCTACGGTAAATGACTTTTGGGCGGGCGGGCGGGAAGTAATGTTTTTAGATGAGGATCTTGGTGTAAAATACCCCGGTGTCTTTCTAGAATCTTCTCCATATTTTTATGCTTGTTACCCTGTTTCCCCGAAAATAAGGCCTAGTGTGATTGTCGGTGATGGCTGCAATATAAGCCCTAACCCCCAAATAAGCCCTAGTTAAAGTCCTTGTAGGTCTTATTTTCAGGGTAGGGCTTATTTTTGGGGAAACAGGGTAGGGCTTTTTTGGGGGGAGGGCTTATATTGCAGCCATCACAGACAATCACGCTAGGTCTTATTTTCGGGGAAACAGGGTATGGAAAGTGGTTATAAACCTACTGGACCAATCATGTGGAGGTTGGTTTGTTTTTGGAGGTTTTCCATGCAGATAATGTTTATAAGCTACTTCAACTAAGGTTTCGGGATACTTTTTGTTGAGAAACTTTTTTTTTTTTAGAGTTTTACTCAGTTCGACATAGTCAGAATCCTTGGTACAGTTCTGCCGAAGACGGCAAAACTGTCCTTTAGGGATATTCGTAATCCACTTGGGAAAATGGCAACTCTCAAAGTGTAAGTAGGAATTGCCTGCTGTAGGCTTAGTATAGTTTTTTGAGGAGCCATCATGTCCCAACTCTAGGTCCAAAAAGGCCATGGTGGCTGGATCAGTAGCTGATGTAAATCATAGCCCATAGGGGTTGTTGTTAGAGTGTTGGACAAAGGTGGTTATCAGATCAGTGTTTTTCTTGAATTTTGTTCTTCAGCCCTGTCCCCCACATTTCTTAACTATCTCATCTATATTACAGGTCGGTCCTTCCTTTGATTCTCCTTTTATATGTGGGTGGTGTAAGTGTAGACTATATATCGCCCCCTACAGTCCTAATTGACTTTGTGTTATTTAATAATCTTTCCCTTCTACTGCATTGCCCATATGAGTCTGATTACAATTCATACATGACCCTTATGCACATACTGGATTTTTTAAAATGAGCACTTCCATGTCTCCTGTGTGTATATATGCATAGGTTGCACATGGAGGTGACTCCTTATGTATGTATATGTGTTCTTCCTATATTGTTGACCCTGATCATACTGCTGAGCTTTTTACCATTACCGTTTTAATTATTAATTTCTATTGATAATGATCTATTGAAATATATGCATGTACATATATATTATTGATCGGAGGTGGATGATGCACTTATGCTACGCTCCTGGCTGTCATAGGCTTTCACTTGAATGTCAGCCCGGTAGCCGGCACAGTGATCTATGAGCCCCCCCCCCTCCCTCCTACGCTACACCTTGTAGGTGTCTCCTCCAGCTCTAGTCTCCAGGTCCGAAGATCCATTTGGACCCCAGCCTGCGCACAGGCGCTGCGCCTATATTTGGACGCAGCGTCTCTTCAGCATCTAGGGGGACGGTACTCTTCATACGAACCCTTTATAGCAATTTGTCTACCCATTATTGGATTTTTGATATATGCACGTGGCCTGGGACACCACAGCAGAGCTGATTATCTGCCTTGAATATCTTTATTACACCTGCATTGGATGTTAATTCTCACTTGTCAAACCTTGACGAAGGACTTTCCGAAACGCGTCGGTTTAGTGAGACCCACTCCATCCTTTATCATTTGTTTGTTTTCATTTATTGTCTTGCGTGATATACATACAGTTTTTGTCACATGCATGTCATTCCTGATGCAATTGTGCATATGTATCTTTCATGTGTGTTAATTTTTTACTCTGGTGTATTGTATGTTATGTTTTTGCATTTTGTAATAAAATATCTTTTTTACTATTAAAGTCTTTTTTTGTGGTAATGCCTGTAAAATCCCACCCCAGGGGTACCAATTGTTCTTTTTTTGCTATTATGGGATGTGGCATACCTCTTTTGTTTGCTACTTCTGGTCAGAGCTCTTTTGTTTGTACATATATATTATAGAGATTTATATTTTTTATTGTTTATATCCGTGTGTCTATAGTTTTTACAATTTTCAAACATATAATATCTCCCAGATGTATGTATACCGAATCAGACCAGTTATAGCGGTTTTATTTTTGCCCCCTCCCCCGGCCTTTTTAAGGTAGCATCACGATCCGTCTGTAGCTTGACGAAGGAGCGCGGCTACCGTGACACCGTAGCCCGTATGCTCAGGAAACGCGTCGCTTTCCAGTGACGTCACAGCCCCGCGCCTGCCATCCCATCTGCGCTCCTGGCCTCGCTTTGAATCTCACCGCCACCGCGGCCGGCTTCATCGGTGTATAGCAAGCCACACGCTCGGCAAGCCAGCAGAGGCTATTGTGACTGACCTGACGGACTGCTCTCATGATGGATCGTCTCCTCAATCTATCACATGCTGTCTTTTAATCATCCAAATGGGAGTTGTTTGCACACTGACTTTTAATAAATTGGTTTTATACTACACCCAGAGGCGCCTTTCCCCTTGTGTTTTCTCCTTCAGATCCTGGAGCTCGGTTTCAGTTCTCTTGGAAGGCAGCCCTGGTTGTGGATCCCACACCATTATCTTATCCCCCTATGTTCCCTACATGGACTGTCATGGACTAATATCCCCTTCAATACAGTATCATATTTATCTATTGCATTTGTGTTTAACGTCTGCCCATTATGATGGTTTTATATTTTTCCAGTTTTTGCGCCTTTACTTGTGTATTGCAGTGATGGGAGTAAGTCACACATGTGCAAGTCACAAGCAAGTCTCAAGTCTTAACCTTCAAGTGACAAGCAAGTCCCAAGTCTTAAACTTCAAGTCACAAGCAAGTCTCAAGTCTTAACCTTCAAGTCACAAGCAAGTCCCAAGTTACTGTGGCGAAAAGCAAGCAAGTCAAGTCGAGTCCCTGCTAGAAGTCAACTCAAGTCATTTATTTTGGTCAAGTCACAAATTAAGTCAAAATACTGATCTACCCCGAAGCCAGGACTTGGGGGGAGCTTTCTTTTGTGGGGGGGGGGGTCGGCTTTTGCCTAGGCCAAGACACAGCACTGGTGGTGCCAAGTCAAATAGCCCAAGTCAAAGTCAAGTCGCAAGTCATTAGTGACAAGTCAAAGTCAAGTCGAGTCATTTATTTAATTTTGTCAAGCAAGTCGCAAGTCCTCAAACAGGTGACTCGAGTCCCCCACCTCTGGTGTATTGTGTGTTCTTCTTAAAGGGATCCTGGTCGGTAGGTTGAGCTGGGAATTTCTTTGGTTTTGTCTTGTTAGGGTAACGGAAGTCTAACAAGCTGCCTGTCGGTAACGTGTGCCCGTTGCAGGTGGTATGGCCTCTAGCAGCGAGGGAGATGTTTTCGGCATTCCTCCTGCCAGCACTCTGTCTCCAAGAGCAACAGGAGTGGATTTGCACCCTAGAGGTTCCCCTCCTGTACAAAGATAAGGAAGTTCAAGAGTTAAGTTGAGTGCATGTGTGGAGCTCGCCCAAGATGGGGCTCATTCCACTACTGGAGAATGGTAGAGAAAAACGCTGGACAGGTGGATGTGGGCAAAGGCTCAGCATGTCCCTCCTAAATGCAAGGTACAGAGAAGGTGTACATTGCCACGGGGACCCCTAACGTTAACTGGAGACCAGTTATGGTGCAAGTGTACGCGCTCTACGCTCATCTCTACCAGCAGAGGCCCGCCTTAACCACGTGCCGACCGCCTCACGACGATATACGTCGGCAGAATGGCACGGGCAGGCAGAATCACGTACCTGTACGTGATCTGCCTCCCGCGGACGGGGGGGTCAGGTCGGACCCCCCCGGTGCCAGAGGCGGTCGGCGTTTGTCCCCTGGCAATCAGAGGTGAGGGGGAGGCCATCCATTCATGCCCCCCCCCCGCTGCGATCGCTCCCGGCCAATGGGATCATTCCTCTGCTGCTGTATGCTAAACAGCAGCAGAGGAAATTATGTCATCTCTCCTCGGCTCGGTATTTTCCGTTCCGGCGCCGAGGAGAGAAGACATCAATGTGAGTGTAAAACACTACACACACATTAGAACATGCCAGGCATACATTACACCCCTCTTTACCCCCAGATCCCCCCCGATCACCCCCCAATACCCCCCCCCCCCCCCCCCCCGGCACACTGACACCAAGCAGTTTTTTTTTTTTCTGATTACTGCATTGGTGTCAGTTTGTGACAGTTAGCAGTGGTAGGACAGTGAGTGTTAGCCCCCTTTAGGTCTAGGATACCCCCCTAACCACCCCTAATAAAGTTTTAACCCCTTCATCACCCCCCGTCACCAGTGTCACTAAGCGATCATTTTTCTGATCGCTGTATTAGTGTCGCTGGTGACGGTAGTTAGTGAGGTAAATATTTAGGTTCGCCGTCAGCGTTTTATAGCGACAGGGACCCCCATATAATATCTAATAAATGTTTTAACCCCTTGATTGCCCCCTAGTTAACCCTTTCACCACTGATCACCGTATAACCATTACGGGTGACGCTGGTTAGTTCGTTTATTTTTTATAGTGTCAGGGAACCCGCCGTTTATTACCGAATAAAGGTTTAGCCACCTGATCACCCGGCGGTGATATGCGTTGCCCCAGGCAGCGTCAGATTAGCGCCAGTACCGCTAACACCCACGCACGCAGCATGCGCCTCCCTTAGTGGTATAGTATCTGAACGGATCAATATCTGATCCGATCAGATCTATACTAGCGTCCCCAGCAGTTTAGGGTTCCCAAAAACGCAGTGTTAGCGTGATCAGCCCAGATACCTGCTAGCACCTGCATTTTGCCCCTCCGCCCAGCTCGGCCCAGCCCACCCAAGTGCAGTATCGATCGATCACTGTCACTTACAAAACACTAAACGCATAACTGCAGCGTTCGCAGAGTCAGGCCTGATCCCTGCGATCGCTAACAGTTTTTTGGTAGCGTTTTGGTGAACTGGCAAGCACCAGCGGCCTAGTACACCCCGGTCGTAGTCAAACCAGCACTGCAGTAACACTTGGTGACGTGGCGAGTCCCATAAGTGCAGTTCAAGCTGGTGAGGTGGCAAGCACAAGTAGTGTCCCGCTGCCACCAAGAAGACAAACACAGGCCCGTCGTGCCCATAGTGCCCTTCCTGCTGCATTCGCCAATCCTAATTGGGAACCCACCGCTTCTGCAGCGCCCGTACTTCCCCCATTCACATCCCCAACCAAATGCAGTCGGCTGCATGAGAGGCATTTTCTTTATGTCCTCCCGAGTACCCCTACCCAACAAACCCCCCCAAAAAAGATGTCGTGTCTGCAGCAAGTGCGGATATAGGCGTGACGCCCGCTATTATTGTCCCTCCTGTCCTGACAATCCTGGTCTTTGCATTGGTGAATGTTTTGAACGCTACCATGCACTAGTTGAGTATTAGCGTAGGGTACAGCATTCCACAGACTAGGCACACTTTCACAGGGTCTCCCAAGATGCCATCGCATTCTGAGAGACCCGAACCTGGAACCGGTTACAGTTATAAAAGTTACAGTTACAAAAAAAGTGTAAAAAAAAAAACCACCAAAAAATATATAAAATAAAAAAAAATAGTTGTTGTTTTATTGTTCTCTCTCTCTCTATTCTCTCTCTATTGTTCTGCTCTTTTTTACTGTATTCTATTCTGCAATGTTTTATTGTTATTATGTTTTATCATGTTTGCTTTTCAGGTATGCAATTTTTTATACTTTACCGTTTACTGTGTTTTATTGTTAACCATTTTTTGTCTTCAGGTACGCCATTCACGACTTTGAGTGGTTATACCAGAATGATGCCTGCAGGTTTAGGTATCATCTTGGTATCATTCTTTTCAGCCAGCGGTCGGCTTTCATGTAAAAGCAATCCTTGCGGCCAATTAGCCTCTAGACTGCTTTTACAAGCCGTGGGAGGGAATGCCCCCCCCCCCCCCCACCGTCTTCCGTGTTTTTCTCTGGCTCTCCTGTCTCAACGGGGAACCTGAAAATGCAGCCGGTGATTCAGCCAGCTGACCATAGAGCTGATCAGAGACCAGAGTGGCTCCAAACATCTCTATGACCTAAGAAACCGGAAGCTACGAGCATTTTATGACTTAGATTTCGCCGGATGTAAACAGCGCCATTGGGAAATTGGGAAAGCATTTTTTCACACCGATCTTGGTGTGGTCAGATGCTTTGAGGGCAGAGGAGAGATCTAGGGTCTAATAGACCCCAATTTTTTCAAAAAAGAGTACCTGTCACTACCTATTGCTGTCATAGGGGATATTTACATTCCCTGAGATAACAATAAAAATGATTAAAAAAAAAAAATAAAAGGAACAGTTTAAAAATAAGATAAAAAAGAAAAAAAATAATAAAGAAAAAAAAAGCACCCCTGTCCCCCCCCCCCCCCCCCCTGCTCCATGCATGTGAGGTGTCACCGCGAAGGTCAGATCGAGGGCAGTAATTTTAGCAGTAGACCTCCTCTGTAAATCTAAAGATGTAACCTGTAAAGGCTTTTAAAAATGTATTTATTTTGTTGCCACTGCACGTTTGTGCACAATTTTAAAGCATGTCATGTTTGGTATCCATGTACTCGGCCTAAGATCATCTTTTTTATTCCATCAAACATTTGAGCAATATAGTGTGTTTTAGTGCATTAAAATTTAAAAAAGTGTGTTTTTTCCACAAAAAATGCGTTTGAAAAATCTCTGCGCAAATACTGTGTGAAAAAAAAATGAAACACCCACCATTTTGGAAAGTAGACACCCCAAGCTATTTGCTGAGAGGTATAGTGAGTATTTTGCAGACCTCAGTTTTTGTCACAAAGTTCTGAAAATTGAAAAAAGAAAAAAAAACATTTTTTTTATTGTCTTTCTTCATTTTCAAAAACAAATGAGAGCTGCATAATACTCACCATGCCTCTCAGCAAATAGCTTGGGGTGTCTACTTTCCAAAATGGGGTCATTTGGGGGGGGTTGTGCCATCTGGGCATTTAATGGCCTTCAAAACTGTGATAGGTAGTGAGGAGTAAAATCAAAAATGTACGCCCTTAGAAATCCTAAAGGCGGTGATTGGTTTTCGGGGCCCCGTACGCGGCTAGGCTCCCAAAAAGTCCCACACATGTGGTATCCCCGTACTCAGGAGAAGCAGCTGAATGTATTTTGGGGTGCAATTCCACATATGCCCATGGCCTATGTGAGCAATATATCATTTAGTGACAACTTTTTGTAATTTTTTTTTTTTTGTCATTATTCAATCACTTGGGACAAAAAAAATTAATATTCAATGGGCTCAACATGCCTCTCAGCAATTTCCTTGAGGTGTCTACTTTCCAAAATGGGGTCATTTGGGGGGTTTTGTACTGCCCTGCTATTTTTGCACCTCAAGAAATGACATAGGCAGTCATAAACTAAAAGCTGTGTAAATTCCAGAAAATGTACCCTAGTTTGTAGACGCTATAACTTTTGCGCAAACCAATAAATATACGCTTATTGACATTTTTTTTTACCAAAGACATGTGGCCGAATACATTTTGACCTAAATGTATGACTAAAATTGAGTTTTTTGGATTTTTTTTTATAACAAAAAGTAGAAAATATCATTTTTTTCAAAATTTTTGGTCTTTTTCCGTTTATAGCGCAAAAAATAAAAACCGCAGAGGTGATCAAATACCATCAAAAGAAAGCTCTATTTGTGGGAAGAAAAGGACGCAATTTTCGTTTGGGTACAGCATTGCATGACCGCGCAATTAGCAGTTAAAGCGACGCAGTGCCGAATTGTAAAAAGTGCTCTGGTCAGGAAGGGGGTAAATCCTTCCGGAGCTGAAGTGGTTAAGGTCTAGTATTCCCCACGGCAGCCTCAGCCTTGTCCCAGGGCATTGATAAAAATGGCAGGAAAGTAAAGGTACTCCATGTGTAGTAAAGTGATCAGGTGCCTAGCCTAACCCAAAAGAACCCACCCCCCCAGGGTAGGCCTCTCATGTGACCCTCGCTTTGGCACCCAACTAGCAAGGAAACATGGAGGACATGACTTCCACCACACAATCCCACACCTCCCAACTTTTTGAGATGGGAACGAGGGACACCTATAAGTAAAAGTATGTAGGCATAGGACACACCCCCTGCCACGCCCCTTAAAGGAGAATTATACAAAAAAAAAAGATTAATTAAACCCACATGTGATTTTTTTTTTTTTTTACCACTATTATTCCTTTATATTGGCTTCTGGAATTTACAAATGTCGCAATTTAGAAATTGGATGAGAGGTTTAGCGCTGGGAATCACTTTTTGAAAGATAAATAGTACATTTTATATACAACTATATTATTGTTATAATACAGGATTTATATAGCGCAAACAATTTAAGCAACGCTTTACAATAAGGAAGGGAGACAATACAGTTACAATACAATAAGATACAAGAGGATTAAGAGGGCCCTGCTCAGAAGAGCTTACAATCTAATAGGGTGTGGCAGGTGGTATAAAAGATCGTAACTGTGGGGAATGAGCTGATGGAAGTGGTAGGAGATTAGTTGGAGACAAAATAGGCTTCCCTGAAGAGATGAGTTTTGAGATTGCCTGAAGGCAGCCAGAGTAGGAGATAGCCGGACAGGTTGAGGTAGAGAGTTCCACAGGATGGGAAAGGCTCTGGAGAAGTCCTGGAGATGAGCATGGGAGGTGGAGACAAGGGAGTTTGAGAGTAGGAGGTCTTGAGAGGAGCGGAGAGGACGATTTGGGTGATATTTGGAGACGAGATTGGTGATGTAGCTTGGGGCAGAGTTGTGAATGGCTTTGTATGTTGTGGTTAGTATTTTGAATTTAATTCGCTGGGCGATCGGAAGCCAGTGTAGGGATTGGCGGAGAGGGGTGGCAGACACTGAATGGAGGCCAGTGGAGGGATTGTCAGAGAGGGGTGGCAGACACTGAATGGAGGCCAGTGGAGGGATTGGCGGAGAGAGGTGGCAGACACTGAATGGAGGCCAGTTGAGAGATTGGTGGAGAGGGGTGGCAGACACTGAATGGAGGCCAGTGGAGGGATTGGCAGAGAGGGGTGGAGGACACTGAATGGAGACCAGTGTAGGGATTGGCAGAGAGGGGTGGCAGACACTGAATGGAGGCCAGTGGAGGGATTGGCGGAGAGAGGTGGCAGACACTGAATGGAGGCCAGTTGAGAGATTGGTGGAGAGGGGTGGCAGACACTGAATAGAGGCAGTGGAGGGATTGGTGGAGAAGGGTGGCAGACACTAAATGGAGGCCAGTGGAGAGATTGGTGGAGAGAGGTGGCAGACACTGAATGGAGGCCAGTGGAGGGATTGTCAGAGAGGGGTGGCAGACACTGAATGGAGGCCAGTGGAGGGATTGGCGGAGAGAGGTGGCAGACACTGAATGGAGGCCAGTTGAGAGATTGGTGGAGAGGGGTGGCAGACACTGAATAGAGGCAGTGTAGGGATTGGTGGAGAAGGGTGGCAGACACTAAATGGAGGCCAGTGGAGAGATTGGTGGAGAGGGATGGCAGACACTGAATGGAGGCCAGTGGAGGGATTGTCAGAGAGGGGTGGCAGACACTGAATGGAGGCCAGTGGAGGGATTGGCGGAGAGAGGTGGCAGACACTGAATGGAGGCCAGTTGAGAGATTGGTGGAGAGGGGTGGCAGACACTGAATAGAGGCAGTGTAGGGATTGGTGGAGAGGGGTGGCAGACACTAAATGGAGGCCAGTGGAGAGATTGGTGGAGAGAGGTGGCAGACACCAAGTGGAGGCCAGTGTAGGGATTGGTGGAGAGGGGTGGCAGACACTGAATGGAGGCCAGTGGAGGAATTGGCAGAGAGGGGTGGCAGACACTAAATGGAGGCCAGTGGAAGGATTGGTGGAGAGGGGTGGCAGACACTGAATAGAGGCAGTGGAGGGATTGGTGGAGAGGGGTGGCAGACACTAAATGGAGGCCAGTGGAAGGACTGGCAGAGAGGGGGGGCAGACACTGAATGGATGTCCGTGGAGGGGTTGGTGGAGAGGGGTGGCAGACACTAAATGGAGGCCAGTGGAGAGATTGGCGGAGAGATGTGGCAGACACTAAATGGAAACCAGTGGAAGGATTGGTGGAGAGGGGTGGCAGACACTAAATGGAGGCCAGTGGAGGGATTGGCAGAAAGGGGTGGCAGACACTGAATGGAGGTCAGTGGAAGGATTGGCGGAGAGGGGTGGCAGACACTGAATGGAGGCCAGTGGAGGGATTGGCAGAGAGGGGTGGAGGACACTAAATGGAGGCCAGTGGAAGGATTGGTGGAGAGGGGTGGCAGACACTGAATGGAGGCCAGTGTAGGGATGGGTGGAGAGTGGTGGCAGACACTGAATGGAGGCCAGTGTAGGGATTGGTGGAGAGGGGTGGCAGACACTGAATAGAGGCCAGTGTAGGGATTGGTGGAGAGTGGTGGCAGACACTGAATGGAGGCCAGTGTAGGGATTGGTGGAGAGGGGTGGCAGACACTGAATAGAGGCCAGTGGAGGGATTGGTGGAGAGGGGTGGCAGACACTGAATGGAGGCCAGTGGAGGGATAGGCGGAGAGGGGTGGCAGACACTGAATAGAGGCCAGTGGAGGGATTGGTGGAGAGTCGTGGCAGACACTGAATGGAGGCCAGTGTAGGGATTGGTGGAGAGTCGTGGCAGACACTGAATGGAGGCCAGTGTAGGGATTGGTGAAGAGGAGTGGCAGACACTGAATAGAGGCCAGTGGAGGGATTGGTGGAGAGTGGTGGCAGACACTGAATGGAGGCCAGTGTAGGGATTGGTGGAGAGGGGTGGCAGACACTGAATGGAGGCCAGTGGAGGGATAGGCGGAGAGGGGTGGCAGACACTGAATAGAGGCCAGTGGAGGGATTGGTGGAGAGTGGTGGCAGACACTGAATGGAGGCCAGTGTAGGGATTGGTGGAGAGGGGTGGCAGACACTGAATGGAGACCAGTGTAGGGATTGGTGGAGAGGGGTGGCAGACACTGAATGGAGGCCAGTGTAGGGATTGGTGGAGAGGGGTGGCAGACACTGAATGGAGGCCAGTGTAGGGATTGGTGGAGAGGGGTGGCAGACACTGAATGGAGGCCAGTGTAGGGATTGGTGGAGAGGGGTGGCAGACACTGAATGGAGGCCAGTGTAGGGATTGGTGGAGAGGGGTGGCAGACACTGAATGGAGGCCAGTGTAGGGATTGGTGGAGAGTGGTGGCAGACACTGAATGGAGGCCAGTGTAGGGATTGGTGGAGAGTGGTGGCAGACACTGAATGGAGGCCAGCGTAGGGATTGGTGGAGAGTGGTTGCAGACACTGAATGGAGGCCAGTGTAGGGATTGGTGAAGTGGAGTGGCAGACACTGAATAGAGGCCAGTGTAGGGATTGGTGGAGAGGGGTGACAGACACTGAATGGAGGCCAATGTAGGGATTGGTGAAGAGGAGTGGCAGACACTGAGCGGTTGGTAATGTGGATAAGTCTGGCAGCAGCGTTCATGATAGACTGAAGAGGGGAGGAGCCTGCGGAGAGGCAGGCCAATGAGAAGGGAGTTGCAATAGTCAAGGTGAGAGATAACAAGGGAGTGAATAAGGAGCTTGGTGGTTTCATTTGTTAAAAAGGGGCAAATTTTAGAGATGTTACAGAGAGCAAGGCTCCCCCTTGCGGGACTTTAAAGGCCCTGGTAGTTGTGTAACACCAAAAAGTACAATAATATATGAAAAAATATGTAGAAAAATATAATTTATTCTGACAAATAGTAAAAGACGATAAACATCAAACAAGAAAAAGAAGAACGAGGCTGTGCAAGTTGCACATCAACATCACAATAATGGCTGTACACTGCTAAAGTTCCCGGACCACCGTGATGCGGAGACAGAGTCCTGGAACCACAACCAACGCGTTTCAGAATCCCTTCCTTCTTCAGGGGGGCGTATTAATAGATGAAAACATTCACAATGTTGACGATCGAGAACCAAATAACAGCCACCCAAAATATAAAAACAGCAGAATCCATCCAGGGGTTGCTCATGTGCCTAATCCACTCACCACATCAATGGGCTCAACCAAGAGAAACCCAGTGAGACTAGGCTAACTGGAACGCGCCCAGCAGGGGCGAATGTGTGGCAAGAGGATTTTTTTTTTATTGTATCCGGTTTGGCATTTATTACATAAAACCTCCCCTGGAGGATGATATAGACATCCACCCTATTGATGGCGTCAGATCGATATCCAAATCCGGGACAGTCTCTCCAATTTCGGGACAGTCCCTCCAAATCCTGGACAGTCTCTCCAAATCCGGGACAGTCTCTCCAAATCCGGGACAGTGCAAATCCGGGACAGTCTCTCCAAATCTAAGACAGTCTCTCCAAATCTGGGACAGTCTCTCCAAATCCTGGGCAGTCCCTCCAAATCCGGGACAGTCTCCCAAATCCGGGACAGTCCAAATTCGGGGCAGTCTCTCCAAATCCGGGACAGTCCCTGCAAATCCGGGACAGTCTCTCCAAATCTGGGACAGTCTCTCCAAATCTGGAGACAGTCCGTCCAAATCCGGGACAGTCTCTCCAAATCCGGGACAGTCCCTCCAAATCCGGGACAGTCCAAATTCGGGACAGTCTCTCCAAATCCGGGACAGTCCCTGCAAATCCGGGACAGTCCAAATTCGGGACAGTCTCTCCAAATCCGGGACAGTCCCTGCAAATCCGGGACAGTCTCTCCAAATCTTGGACAGTCTCTCCAAATCTGGAGACAGTCCGTCCAAATCCGGGACAGTCTCTCCAAATCCGGGACAGTCCCTCCAAATCCGGGACAGTCCAAATTCGGGACAGTCTCTCCAAATCCGGGACAGTCCCTCCAAATCCGGGACAGTCCAAATTCGGGACAGTCTCTCCAAATCCAGGACAGTCCCGCCAAATCCGGGACAGTTGGGATCTATGCAATATTGACACTCATCCGCCTACAAGCAGACCAAATCTACTAGTCACCTGTATTCATCAGCGCTAAATTCTTTCACATTCTTAGCAGAGATCTAATTCTAGGGGTGTATTCCGACGGATCCCCTCGGTGATTACAAATAAATAAGTGGACCTCGCGTCTCTTTTTTTATGATGTTTACACAAAAAGCCGGTAAATCCGCAATTAAAATAATTAATGAGGGAGGAAGGAAATCTTTAGGATGCAAGAAGGATTTCTGCGAAAATGTTAATTTCTGTCAAATAGGGGAATGTGTGCGCAGATGCCGGCTGACAGCGTCTGTGATTTCCGAGCGCTTTGAATGCCAAGCTAACTTGTTTACCCTTTCACCGATTGCCAAGTTTACTGTCAATTTGCACACAATTTCCATTCCGCTATTTATTCCGGGGCCCCTTTTGATGGATCCATCGCGCAGACTTATCTCTTTGCATGTAGACAAACTAATTAATATTTTTCCCCCGCAGGCAAATATTTTTCTTAGATGTAAAAGTGGGTTAGATTCGCTCTGTGCCTTCCGCGCGCTTTGTTCTGTCAGTCATCCTTCTGTTGTTTTTTTTTTCCATTTTACGGATGTGTTCTCCACTCGCGTGTCACTTTTCATGTTCTACATCACGCCAACATATAGATTTGCATTAAACACAGAGCAGCTACATTCCGATAGGAGAGAGGGAACATGGATCCTGGAACGGAGAAGACAAAACGCTGCGGGTTTTCCTACGTCTCTGATCGCTCGCGCCGGCGGATTGCGGCGGGTTACGATTTAGCGTTCGCGGCATTTACTGAAGGTCGCCACGGGAAAAAAAAAGATGTAACCAATGGAGTCCTGTCTGGTGACTTAGAAGCAGGCCCGGACTGGGACAAAAAAAAAAAAGGCGCAAGCATTTTAGACTGAGCAGCCCATTGGATCAGATTCTGATAGGACGCGAGGCCTGGCGTTCCCACCGGGCAAATGCCCCCCGGGGTGCCCTATGTCCAGTCTGGGCCTGCTTAGAAGGTTTTTTTCTTCATTTGGAGACCTCCGGTCCTACAGAAAAAGGATTTGTTGGTGAATAAAGGCTGACCAATAACTACCCTTTAAGCCTAGTACGCACTATGAGAAGATCGGATGTCCGATCGTTCGATTTTCCTTGACAGTGCATATCATGATGTAGTCGGAATGGTATAGACTTGTACGAAAATCCTCGGCCCACAAAGGGCAAACGTAGCTAAATACTGGCATAGTAGAAGAGGAAGTTTAGAGTCGCTCCATGCTTCTGAGCATGCGCATTTTTTTCTTTAATTCGATTATTTCCGTACGATTTCCGTACACATTACACGAAAATTGGACATTGTGTTTACTTACGATAACATTTTTCTAGCTTCAACCTTCAGTTTTAGACAAAATTCGTTTCGTTTCGGATAGATTTGTTATGTTACTAATTTCATTTTGTTGATTCGTTTTGGAATTTGTTAAAGCGGTGTTCCGGCCGAAATTATACTTTTTAAATAAAAACACCCCTATAATACACAAGCTTAATGTATTCTAGTAAAGTTAGTCTGTAAACTAAGGTCTGTTTTGTTAGTTTTTTAGCAGTAGTTTGTTATTTTATAAACTTACAGCAGGCCGTGGCCATCTTAAGTGTGGGCATCTGAAGCCAGACTGTATTTCTTCCTGCATCTCATCCTTGCAGATCTCGCACATGCTCAGTGCAGCACAAGCAGTGTAAGAGGTTTCAGGTCAGGTCTCCATAGCAACGGCAGTGTCAGAGGAAGTTGCCTCCCATTCCCAGGAGGCATTGCAAACAGGAAATGATGCGATGGGCCGCGGCCAGGGAGGAGGAAGTGAAAAATTAATACAGCAGATATACAGTAAGTGCTGAGGAAAAAAATAAAAAATATCCAATTCGTTTGCAGTGCACAGTTTAGTGAGGGATGCTGAAGAATTGTAAAAGTGGGTGGAACTCCACTTTAAGTTTTATTTCATTTTGTTTATTCATTTTCTAACGAATTCCAAACTTTCAGAACGATTCTAATTCAGATTGTTCGAAAAATGATTGACCGATTTCAATTCTATGTGAAGATTAGCTGGTTGTGAAGGAGCAGGGGCCGAGAAGCCGGCCGCCACGTCCTTAACAACCAACGACTCGTCAGCTGTCAGCGGGACAAGGTGGGAGGGGGGGGTGGTGGCAGAGCATTGTTGAGGGCATGTGGCCTGGTATGGTTCGGGGGGGGGCGCCATTCTTTTTTTTACATTCGGTTGTTGAGAACGCGGTGGCTGGCTTCCTGGCCCACTCCTTAACAACCAGCTATTATTAACACAAAATTTTAATCAGTCACCGAATGCCAAATCTAAACCCCATTGACATCAATGGGAGCTTAATCTAGGCTTATAGACAAGGGATTTTCAAACGGGTGGCATGGGGGTCTGGCACTGCCCTGGGGGACAAGTACCAAACAAAAAACAATAATAAAAAGTTCTGGTTTAATGTGAAATTCCTTGAAATAACATGCCGGGGGGGGGGGGGGGGGGATGCCTTGAGCCGACTTGTGAAATGTCCCATCTGTACAATATATAAAGCCTACTACAACAACACTGACATTTACAAAGAACAAAAATGCTGTATAAATTGGCAGCAAATGACAGTTCCCAGCCGGATGGGGATTTCCTTCATCTATACCAGACCCTTATCCTAGATGAGGGTCTGATATAGATGTTAATTGGGGACCTCAAAAATGTTGGCATGGTGACAAAAGATATACATGCCAGGTCCTTATACTTAGTAGGGACCTGGTATGGATGTCAAAAAAATGGTGCAGGATCCCCCCAATTTCAATACCAGCCCCTAATCAAGGCATCTAGGCCAGGAAAGAGGGCCATCCTGAATCATACCAGGCCACATGCCCTTAAAATGTGGAGGGTACCCCAGACAAAGCACCTTGTCCTCACATGGGTGAGGATAAGGTCCTCTTTCCTGCAACGCTGGCCCTGTGGTTGTGGGGATCTGTGGGTGAGGGGGGCCTATCGGAATCTGGAAGCCCCTTTTACGAATAAGGGGGGGGGGCCCAGATACCAAACCCCCCCATGTGAATAAGTATGGAGGTACACAGCACAAAATAACAGTAAACAGAACATAACACACTGACACTTTTTGACAAGTTCTTAAAAAAAAAAAAAAAAGAAGAATTCACGTAAATCCACATCAGTCACATCCAGCCGAGCGATGCAGATCCTCATCTATCACGATGAATGATGCCCACTGACCCGCTGACACGCCCAAACCTCATGTCACAGTCTTACTTAGTGTAGTATCAGGTCCACAAGACAATTGCTGTCCATGTACTTCCTCCTCTCCCGATAGCTCATTGCACTCTTTATTTCTTGTCTCTCATGTAGTTTCTCAGCGATGGACTCATTGGTACCACCTAGGACTTCTGGGTTGCATATCCGGTACCAGTTCTGGAAGGCATGTATATAGCTTAAATACAAACAGAGAACGCCTTCTTTGGCATAGCGTTTTAAAGCCGCATATGACTGTATGATGCTAGGCTGTAGCCAGCCTGAGCTTTGTCTGTGTTATCTGTGATGGATGGGTTTCTCCTAAGCTCAGGACTGAAACAGGGACGGGGATTACTTCTGCCTGCTGCAGATGAGTTGTCTCCAGTAGCTAGAGGTACCATTGTAATCATTTATAAAGATCTATCTGCTTTGGCCAATCACTGAGAGTTCTATTTCAATGGTGTGAGCTAGAGGAGAGAGTACATAAGAACAACCTTCTAGAAGGGTCCTACCCTTCCAGGTTGCTGCTTGGAGAGAATGTAATTGTGAGGAGGGGTCATCTTCTTGGGGCCCGGTCCAAGCTGGGGGCCTGTTCCTGGACCCGAAATATGTAAGATGGCTTGTGTTAGGGCCTAGAGGATCAGGAAGATGGCCACCTGTTGAAGCATATTCAGAGGAGTCCACTATGCTAAAGAGAGTCCAGGAGAACTTGGGGGAAGCCGCTGCCGAATAGATATTGCATAAAGACCTCAGTACTCAGCTCTACCTGTGACTGCTTGCATGGGGTTAGAGAAGCAAAAATCCTATTGGGAGGCTGCTACTAAAATGTTAGGATTACCAGGCTTCTCTTAAAGCATCAATTTGCAACTGGGAGGCTGCTACTAAAACATTAGGGCCACCATCAACTTAATTGTGAGGAGGGGTCTTTTTCTTGGGGCCAAGTCCCAGCTGGGGGCCTGTTCCAGGGGCAAAATATGTAAGATGGCTAGTGTTAGGGCCAAGAGGACCAGGAAGATGGCTACCTGTTGGAGCATCTTCAGAGGAGTCCGTTATGCCAAAAAATGCCCAAGAAAGCCTAGAGGAAGCCACCGCCAAATGGACATTGAATGGAGACATCAATACTCAACTCCTTAAGGTACCTGTAACTGCTTGCATAGGGTTAAAGAACCAATTCCTATTGGGAGGCTGCTACTAAAATATTAGGGTCACCAGGCTTCTCTTAAAGGATCTATTTGTAACTGGGAGGCAGCTACTGAAGCATTAAGGCCGCCACCATCAACTTTTTTGTGGGGAGCAGTCTTTTTCTTGGGGCCTGGTTCCAGTTGGGGAAATGTTCCAAGACCCAAGATATCCTAGATGGCCTGTTTTAGGGCCTAGAGGATCAGGAATAAGGCAAACTGTTGGAGCATCTTCAGAGGAGTCCCCTATGCTGAAGAATGTCCAGGAGAGCTTAGGGGAAGCCTCTGAATGGACACTGCATGGCGACCTCAATACTCAGCTCTTTAGGGTACCTGTGACTGCTAGCATGGTGTTAGAGAACCAATATCTATTGGAGGGCTGCTACTAAAATGTTAGGGCCGCCAAGCTGCTCTTAAAGGATTGATTTGTAACTGGTAGGCTGCTACTGAAACATTAGGGCTGCCATCAACTATATTACTACTGGGAGGCTACTACTAAATTTAAAAAAAAAACGCTATCCATTTTTGTGACATGAGAAGTCCTGGGTTATTTTGCTATTTTTTGGTTGTGCTCCTAACACTCTCTCCACAAGTATGTTGAGCAAATAAACTACAAAATGATCAAAGTGACTTAAGCGCAATTGCTGTGTCAGTGTATTGATGGGTCCAGTAGCGGACAGGGTCACTATAGGAGAGCGGCGGGAGAGCCCACCAATAATCAACACAGCTCCTGCGGGGGTCGGTGCTACATCAGCACTAGAACACACCTATAAATGTTGGCCTTGTTCCTCCGGCATGGCCTAAAACTGTACACAGACATTCAACAGCCTCAGACCCTTTGATTCACCAGAGCGGCGAAAAAAAGGGAAAGAGCCAGTGCGGTTAAATATCCAGAGGGCCGTGTGGACCTGATACTACGCCAAAAATTACTGTGATACATAGATTGAATGTACCTTTGAAGACAGATAGAGAAAGGAATTCGGCAAGATTCGGAGCTGCACAATATCAGGTCTTCTCTTGTGACCTTCGTTCTGTTTACCTATGCGGTACATGACGTGCTGTATGAGCATGGAGCTGAAAATACTTTCCCTGCTTTACATTTGGGGTAGTTAGCAGTTCAAGGCCAAGGTTACCCAGTGCCCAGGGCAACTATGCCAAACTTCACCCCCCCCCACCCTCTGATATGGGCACCCTCTGATATGGGCATATCAGGACTTCTGCTGCTGGCATATATGACATTCGCACTATGAAAGTTGTGAAACCACCAGGATAGGAGGTGTGAAAGTTATGGAACCACCAGGATAGGAGATGTGAAAGTTATGGAACCACCAGGATGGGAGGTGAGAAAGTCATGGATCCACCAGGATGGAGGGTGTGAAAGTTATGAAACCACCAGGATGGGAGATTAGAAAGTTATGGAACCACCAGGATAGGAGGTGTGAAAGTTATGGAACCACCAGGATGGGAGATGAGAAAGTTATGGAACCACCAGGATAGGAGGTGTGAAAGTTATGGAACCACCAGGATGGGAGATGAGAAAGTTATGGAACCACCAGGATAGGAGGTGTGAAAGTTATGGAACCACCAGGATGGGAGATGAGAAAGTTATGGAACCACCAAGATGGGAGGTGAGAAAGTAATGGAACCACCAGGATGGGAGGTGTAAAATTTATGGAACCACCAGGATGGGAGGTGAGAAAGTTATGGAACCACCAGGATGGGAGGTGTGAAAGTCATGGAACCACCAGGATAGGAGGTGTGAAAGTTATGGAACCACAAGGATGGGAGATGAGAAAGTTATGGAACCACCAGGATGGGAGATGAGAAAGTTATGGAACCGCCATGATGGGATGTGTGAAAGTTATGAAACCACCAGGATGGGAGGTGAGAAAGTCATGGAACCACCTGGATGGGAGGTGTGAAAGTTATGGAACCACCAGGATGGGAGGTGTGAAAGTCATGGAACCACCAGGATAGGAGGTGTGAAAGTTATGGAACCACCAGGATGGGAGGTGTGAAAGTTATGGAACCACCAGAATGGGAGGTGTGAAAGTTATGGAACCACCAAGATAGGAGGTGTGAAAGTTATGGAACCACCAAAATGGGAGGTGAGAAAGTTATGGAACCACCAGGATGGGAGGTGTAAAATTTATGGAACCACCAGGATGGGAGATGAGAAAGTTATGGAACCACCAGGATAGGAGGTGTGAAAGTTATGGAACCACCATGATAGGTGTAAGTGGGGTGTAAAGGAATTCCAGTAGGGCGACTGGAGCATGGATATTCCCATGGTCATAACATCGCTCATAGAAATGAGCATAGGCACATCGCTAATAGAAAGGAGCATGACTGCATTGCTCACAGGAATGCACATACGCACACACATGTTCACGCATGCGGGAGCATGCCCACAGTTTCTGGCTCCAGATGGACTATTTAAAGAGGAAGTAAACCCTGATGGGTTTTTACATCCTCTTTTGCTCCCTGCAAAGCCTGCAAAGCCTGCTTCTCAACCCCCTATGTACTTACCTGAGTCCCGGATCAATCCGGTGCCCATCTGCAGCAGTGCTGGTTCTCTCTCTTCCCTGTCACAGGCTCTGAGATTCCTGCTGCTGTCAGTCAAATAATCCTCTGAGGAGGGGTGGGGCCGAGCCGGGCTGTGTGTGTGTCTATGGATACACACAGCCCGACTTTGGAATGAGCCAGCACGTCTACCTCCTTGTCAAGCGGTTTACTATGGGGGCAGGTGGAGAAAAGGAGGAGCCAAAAGCATTGGCGGGGGACCCCAGAAGAGGAGGTTCGGGGCCTATCTGTGCAGTACAATTACATAATGTGTGTATTGTTATTATTATTATTATATTTTTTTCCTTCTATTGACTGAACTAGATGGACTTGTGTCTTTTTCAGCCAGACTGACTATGTAACTATATAAAGCAGGTAAGTATAACATGTTTGTTATTTTAGAAAAAAATTACAATTGCTTTAATTTCATCCAAATGTTTGCGAAATGCTATTTTTTCTGCATAAATTACTTTGTAGCCACCTGTGCTTCTGGGACCCATAGCAATCACATATTCTGCTTTGACCTTTATGTAGACCTTCCTTGGCCATGCAAAAAAATACATTCAATATGGTATTAATAAATGCGGAGCTGAAACAGCCTTTTTCTTTGATATCTTCTGCTTGTCGTTCAGCTTTAATATTACGGCTGATATATCCATTTGTGTAAAATAAACTATATTTTTTATTTTATTATACTTTTGATTTCCATCACTATGCATTATATCTTTTGTATCATTTTAATTACATTTTAATAATATTTGACTTTTTTTTTTTTTTTTTTAGTCAGCAAAAAAAAAGTAAAATAAAAAAAATTAACTGTACCCATAAAATGCTTTTATTTGTTTGTTTCTTTCAATACCTTTATCTATTTCTCCATCTTTTACCTTTACAAAAAAAACGCAAGAAAAATCCTGGAGATTGAATGTGTTTTTTGTGTATTGGGTGTTTTGTTCTCAGGAAGAAAAAGGACAGTGGCACATGCTGCTGTTACTTTAATGTTTTTTAATTTATTTATGAATTAGTTTTTTGTATTTTCTTTTTGCGATTAAAAAGAAATTACAACAGGAAAAAAAAAAAAACTTCAACTGAAAAAAAATCTTTGGGAGCCATGTATTAACCCTAAAAAACACTAAATAGGCCCTTCAATGCTGCTGATCTCATCTAATACTTACCTTAGCCCGTGTTCCAGCGATGTTCACTATGCTCCTCTGACCTTCTATCTTCACTGTGCTGCTCCACCCCAGAGGAACACAAACCTTCTATCTTCACTGTGCTGCGCTGACCGTTTATCTTCACTGTGCTGCTCTGACCTAGAGGAACACAAACCTTCTATCTTCAATGTGCTGCTCTGCCCCAGAGGAACACAAACCTTCTATCCCCACTGTGCTGCGCTGAAAGTTTATCTTCACTGTGCTGCTCTGCCCTAGAGGAACACAAACCTTCTATCTTCAATGTGCTGCTCTGCCCCAGAGGAACACAAACCTTCTATCTTCAGTGTGCTGCTCTGACCTTCTATCTTCACTGTGCTACTGCACCCCAGAGGAACACAAACCTTCTATCTTCACTGTGCTGCTCCACCCCAGAGGAACACAAACCTTCTATCTTCACTGTGCTGCTCCACCCCAGAGGAACACAAACCTTCTATCTTCACTTTGCTGCTCCGCCCCAGAGGAACACAAACCTTCTATCCTCACTGTGCTGCTCTGACCGTTTATCTTCACTGTGCTGCTCCGCCCCAGAGGAACACAGACCTTCTATCTTCACTGTGCTGCTCTGACCTTCTATCTTCACTGTGCTTCTCCACTCCAGAGGAACACAAAACTTCTATCTTCACTGTGCTGCTCTGCCCCAGAGGAACATAAACCTTCTATCTTCACTGTGCTGCTCCACCCCAGAGGAACACAAACCTTCTACTTCATGTGCTGCTCCATCCCAGAAGGAACACAAACCTTCTATCTTCACTTTGCTGCTCCGCCCCAGAGGAACACAAACCTTCTATCCCCACTGTGCTGCGCTGACCGTTTATCTTCACTGTGCTGCTCCGCCCCAGAGGAACACAAACCTTCTATCTTCACTGTGCTGCTCTGCAACAGAGGAACACAGACCTTCTATCTTCACTGTGCTGTTCTGCCCCAGAGGAAAACAGACCTTCTATCTTCACTGTGCTGCTCTGACCTTCTATCTTCACTGTCCTTCTCCACTCCAGAGGAACACAAACCTTCTATCTTCACTGTGCTGCTCCACCCCAGAGGAACACAAACCTTCTACTTCATGTGCTGCTCCACCCCAGAGTAACACAAACCTTCTATCTTCACTTTGCTGCTCCGCCCCAGAGGAACACAAACCTTCTATCTCCACTGTGCTGCGCTGACCGTTTATCTTCACTGTGCTGCTCCGCCCCAGAGGAACACAAACCTTCTATCTTCACTGTCCTGCTCTGCAACAGAGGAACACAGACCTTCTATCTTCACTGTGCTGTTCTGCCCCAGAGGAACACAGACCTTCTACTGAATATGTGCCGCTTCCCTATTTATTCCTATTGGGAGAGCCATACTGTGCAGGACTGATGGAGGCCACCATGAGTAGAGCTATATAGGAATGAAGGGGGAATGGTGTAGCGCAGAAATAAGAGGACCTGGTGGGGTTAGTTTCTGAAGGAATGAAAGGAATGAAGGCCAAGGTAAGTATTATAGTGGGTCAGAAGCACTCTGGGGGGGGGGGGGATTTTTGCATAACTCCTCCCAAGAGCCAGCCAACTGCTTTGCATAAGGACTGAGGACTTTTGAGAGGAGTAATGATGTGCTGTGATGTTTTTAGGAAGCACCCTGCCCCCCCCCACCAGCCATGATCTGCCTGCATTACGTAGAAAAGCACAGAGACCCAGTGATGACATGACTGGATATTAAAAAAAAATGTATTTAATAAAAATAGAATGTTCTTACTGAAAGTTTTCACTGACATGTCAGTGAGGGGGATGGAAAGGAAGGAATGAGGTAAGGTCTACCTGCATTGCTAAGAGAAGCACAGAGACCCATTGATGACATCACTGGTTTCAAAATTATTTATTGAAAACTGGTTTATTTAATAGTTTCACTAACATGTTAATGAGAATGAAAAGTAGGAGTCAGGGAAGGTGAACATAAGCAGATTAACCTTCCACTTTGACCCTAGGTTCACACCTATGCGTTTTTTAGTGTGTTTTGCAGAAATGCATTACAGTCCATTTAACATGGTTTCCTATGGTACAAGTTCACATCTATGAGTTTTGCGCCCGGTGTGTTTTTGGAAAGGGTCGGGGGCATTTTTCCCTTGAATTGCGGGTACCAGACTTCAATGGAATTGCACCAGAAACGCAAGTGTTGTGTTTGTGATGCAATTTTTGATGTGTTTTGCGTTTTTTAATTTAACACTATATATATATATATATATATATATATATATATATATATATATATATATGGTTGCTAAGCAGGGGACCAGGAAGCCGGCCGCCGTGTCCTTAACAACTGAAGAGTCAGCTGTCAGCGGGGCTCCCCGCTGACAGCTGAATGTAAAAAAAAAAAATTGCCGGCAAAAAACTAATCATGAAAAAAACGGTCCCCCCCCCCCTCAGGTCCATACCAGGCCTTTTGGGTCTAGTATGGTTTCAAAAAATATATATAAAAAAATGGCTTGGGGTCCCCCCCAAAATCCATACCAAACCCTTATCTGAGCATGCAGCCCGGCAGATCAGGAAAGGGAGGGGACAAGCGAGCAGCCCCCCCCTTCTGAACCATACCAGGCTGCGTGCCCTCAACATGGGGGGTTGGGTGCTTTGGGGAGGCTCTGCTCTTATCGGAATCTGAAGCCCCCCTTTAAGAAGGTGGCCCACAGATCCCGGCATTCCCCCTATGTGAATGGGTATTGGGTACATCATACCCTACCCATTCACCACAAAAAGCAGTGAAATGTAAAAAAAACAGGAGCCGGTTTTTGACAAGTCCTTTATTAAAAAATAGCTCGGAACCGTCTTCTCCCGCCACCGTCTCACCCGCTGCCATCTTCTCCCACCGCCGTCTCTCCCGCTGCCGTCTTCTCCCACAGCCGTCTCTCCTGCTGCCGTCTTCTCCCACCGCCGTCTCTCCCGCTGCCGTCTTCTCCCACAGCCGTCTCTCCCGCTGCCGTCTTCTCCCACAGCCGTCTCTCCCACTGCCGTCTTCTCCCGCCACCGTCTCTCCCGCTCCTGTCTTCTCCCACAGCCGTCTCTCCTGCTGCCATCTTCTCCCGCCACCGTCTTCTCCCACCTTCTTCTCCCATCCGCCACTCCCGCCGTTTCTCCTGCTGCCATCTTCTCCCACCACCGTCTCTCCCGCTGCCGTCTTTCCTGCTGCCATCTTCTCCCGCCACCCTCTCTCCCACCGCCATCTCTCCTGCTGTCTTCTTCTCCCGCCACCGTCTCTCCCGCTGCCGTCTCTCCCGCCACCGTCTCTCCCGCTGCCGTCTCTCCTGCTGCTCTCTTCTCCCGCTACCATCTCTCCCGCCGCCATCTCTCCTGCTGCCGTCTCTCCTGCTGCTCTCTTCTCCCGCTACCATCTCTCCCGCCGCCATCTCTCCTGCTGCCATCTTCTCCCGCCACCCTCTCTCCCACCGCCATCTCTCCTGCTGTCTTCTTCTCCCGCCACCGTCTCTCCCGCTGCCGTCTCTCCCGCCACCGTCTCTCCCGCTGCCGTCTCTCCTGCTGCTCTCTTCTCCCGCTACCATCTCTCCCGCCGCCATCTCTCCTGCTGCCGTCTCTCCTGCTGCTATCTTCTCCCGCCACCATCTCTCCCACTGCCGTCTTCTCCCGCCACCGTCTCTCCCGCTGCCGTCTCTCCTGCTGCCGTCTTCTCCCACCGCTGTCTCTCCTGCTGCCATCTTCTCCCGCCACCGTCTCTCCCGCTGCTGTCTTTCCTGCTGCCATATTCTCCCGCCACCCTCTCTCCCACCGCTTTCTCTCCTGCTGTCTTCTTCTCCCGCCACCGTCTCTCCCACTGCCGTCTCTCCTGCTGCTGTCTTCTCCCGCCACCATCTCTCCAGCCGCCGTCTCTCCTGCTGCCGTCTCTCCTGCTGCTATCTTCTCCCGCCACTATCTCTCCCGCTGCCGTCTCCTCCCACCGCTGTCTCTCCTGCTGCCGTCTCCTCCCACCGCTGTCTCTCCTGCTGCCGTCTCCTCCCACCGCTGTCTCTCCTGCTGCCGTCTTCTCCCACCGCTGTCTCTCCTGCTGCTGTCTTTCCTGCTGCCATCTTCTCCCGCCACCCTCTCTCCCACCGCCGTCTCTCCTGCTGTCTTCTTCTCCCGCCACCGTCTCTCCTGCTGCCGTCTCTCCTGCTGCCGTCTCTCCTGCTGCTGTCTTCTCCCACCACCATCTCTCCCGCTGCCGTCTCTCCTGCTGCCGTCTTCTCCCGCCACCGTCTCTCCCGCCGCCGTCTCTCCTGCTGCCGTCTCTCCTGCTGCTGTCTTCTCCCGCCACCATCTCTCCCGCTGCCGTCTCTCCTGCTGCCATCTTCTCCCACCGCCTCTCCTGCTGCCATCTTCTCCTCCTGCCGTCTCTCCCACTTCCATCTCTCCCGCTGCCGTCTTCTCCTGCCACCGTCTCTCCCGCTGCCGTCTTCTCCTGCTGCCATCTTCTCCCGCCACCATCTCTCCCGCCACCGTCTGCTCCCGATTCCATCTCTCCAGCTGCCGCCTTCTCCTGCTGCTATCTTCTTCCTCGCAGCCGGTTACTCACTATAAAAAAAAGCAGCTCTTCGTCTGTGGCTGTCTTCCTCCTTTGTGTTGTCGCCCGCTGTCTGGCATCTCTTATATAGCCATGGGACCTGGCCGTCCGATGACATCACCCGGAGAGCCCGCCCCTTGTAAGAAGACGGCACCGGGAGAAGACAGCAGCGGGACAGAAGTCAGCGAGAGAGACGGCGGTGGGAAAAGACGGCTCAGAGTGATTTTTTAAATAAAGGTCTTGTCAAAAACTGGCTCTTGGATGTGTCGGGGTACGATGCCCATTCACCTGGGGGGGGATCTGGGGGCCTCCTTCTTAAAGGGGGATTTCCATATTCCGATAAGCCCCACCAGCAGGGTTGTCGGGAAGAGGCCCTTGTCCCCATCAACATGGGGGCAAGGTGCTTTTGGGGGGGGCCCCCAGAGCACCCATCCCCCCATGTTGAGGGCATGTGGCCTGGCATGGTTCAGGAGTGGGGGGCGTTCGCTCGTCCCCTCCCTTTTCTGACCTGCCGGGCTGCATGCTCCGATAAGGGTTTGGTATTGATTTTAGGTAGGACCCCACACCATTTAAAAAAAAAAAAATTGGCGTTAGGGGGGCTCCCCTCCGAATCCATACTAGACCCCAAGGGCCTGGTGTGGACCTGGGGGGGGACCCCATGCCGTTTTTTTTGACGATTGTTTTTTGCCGACAATTTTAAATTTTTCTTTACATTCAGCTGTCGGCGGGAAACCCCGCTGACAGCTGATGACTCATCGGTTGTTAAGGATGCGGCGACCGGGGTTCCTGGCCCCCTGCTTAGCAACCAGCTATATACAGTGTGTTTGAAGAGGAAAAAAAAACTTAAAATGCAAGATGCATGAAAACTGCATGCAAAAACGCATAAAAAAACGAGGGTTTAAAAACGCAAAATGCACCGCAAAACGTGCCTGAAAAACGCATCCAGTGCAGCTGCATAGCTGTGAACTTAGACTGGACAATTGTTTCACCTTCCTCCCCCCAAAGTGTTTTTTTTTTTTTCCGGCAAAGTGAAAAAATGGGTGGGTTGCACCCCTCCCCGGATCGGTGAGCGCGATCCCGTTTCATCATCCTTCCAGACTGCAGCAGGAAGGACTCGGGAAAATCACACGTGGATACACAATCTTCAAACATTCCACTTAGGAATTCGGCGTACGCAGACAACAAAGGAGCGCGGATGGAAATGAGGAGCGTCGTGCATTATTCATCGCGCTGATTACACGCGATAATTATGTGGTCACATTTTAATATCACAATAACTTAATTTCAAACAGCCCTTCAAAATGCTCGGCGGACGCCAACATTCCTCGGGATCACAACGCAATCGCCGCGCTCCTCACATCTTCCATTAATAAGAATTGTTCCCGATCTGATTCCGCCGCATTCCGCTAACCTGGCAGCCGCCGTCAGACTGCGCTAATCTTCAAAAGCAAATCACAGCTGTCGCCGGGCAATTTGTCAGCTCCGTGTGTCGCTTATTGGAATGCAATAAACGGCCAGCGATCGATCAACTTATACAGAACGGCGAAGTCGTATTTTCTCCAGTCTGGTCAGGCGTGCTACTAAGATTAATAATATTTTTACGTTTTATAAGCGTTTCATCTGTAAAAAAAAAGTATTAAAGCACGAAATGCAAAAACGCAACGCTAAGACCTGCACCTGGGATCGCAGCATCCCCCTCATCCGAATTAGGCGCCGTTCGCACTATGCATAGAAGGGAACCAGCATTCCCCCCTCGCCAATTTTCAAAACGTGAATCTCACGCGATTTCCGCATGTCACACACAGGGCCGCCCGTCTACTTGAATGGACTGTCCGATGCGCGTTTAGCGCTCTCCCAATAGAAACTCCCTGCTACTTTTTGGGTGACAAGCTCCATGCGATTATTTAAAGGCACATTTTTTGCCGCGCGGCTCGCGTGTGGAATGGCTGGTACCCAAACGCGGATCGCGTGTGTTGCAGCGATTCCCGCGCAATTTGAATTCCAAATCGCAAAGTCCAGAAAGAGCGTAACACCGCTCAGACCTTGGATAAAGAATTCCTCTTGGGTGCGGGCCCCCCCGGCTCACCACCATCAATAGTGTATTGAAGAAAAAGGAGAATTGGTCGCACGCCATGGAAGGAAGAACTTCTGCAGAATAGTTACTTTATTGTCAAGGTGCCAAAGGACGTAAACAGGACGTTACAGGAACATTGGTCGACCGGTATTTTACCCCAGGTAACTCGTGCTTTACTGAGCATGTGCATGTGAGCATTTACTGAGCTGAGCCCCCCTGCTGAGGGCATGTGGTCTGGTATGGTCCAGGAGTGGCGGGGGGGCTGCTCACCCCCCTTTTTCTGACCTGCCGGGCTGCGTGCTCGGATAAGGGTCTGATATGGATTTTGGGGGGTCCCCATGCCGTTTTTTTTTAATTTTGGCGTCGGGGCCCCCCAAAATCCATGTTAGTAGACCCTTAACCGAGCACGCAGCCCAGCACTTCAGAGAAAGGGGAGACAAGCGCCCCCCTAAAATGAATACCAGACCGCAGGGTCCGGTATGGTCCTGGGGGGACCTCATGCAGTTTTTTTTTGGCGTGGGGTCCCCCCAAAATCCATATCAGACCCTTATCTGAGCACGCAGCCCAGCAGGTCAGAAAAAGGGAAGGACGAGCGCCCCCCTAAAATGAATACCAGACCGAAGGGTCTGGTATGGTCCTGGGGGGGACCCCATGCAGGTTTTTTTTGGCGTGGGGTCCCCCCCAAAATCCATATCAGACCCTTATCTGAGCACGCAGCCCAGCAGGTCAGAAAAAGGGAAGGACGAGCGCCCCCCCCCTAAAATGAATACCAGACCGAAGGGTCTGGTATGGTCTTTGGGGGGACCCCACGCAGTTTTTTATATTTTTTTAATCTTGGCATGGGGTCTCCCCCTCAAGATTCATACCAGACTCAAAGGGCCTGGTATGGTCGGATCAAAGTCCATTCCCATTCATTGAAGTCGCATGGAAGTCGGACGTGAAGTTGTAGGGCAAAGTCGGAGCGGAAGTCGTCTGTGTGATACCGGTGTGAACCTGGCCCAACCTTAGAAGTAAAGTGAATCTCTGGTGAGAATGTAAAATCTGATCATCATCTCTACATTGTCCTCCAATGATCTCCAGCCTCCTCCTGTCACTCTGAAGGAGACCCCGCACAGGGGCGGGACAAGGGGTGGGCAGGAGGGGGCCGCTGCCCTGGGCACTGTGGTATCATGTGAGGTAGGATGGTGCCACAAGGAGATTAGGGGGAGGGGATTTGTGTTGGGAGAGGAGATGGGGGGGGGGGCAGGAGGTAAGAATTGTTTGAGGGGGGAAATTTGGGGAGGTGTACTAGGAGTGGGGATCTAAGAGGATTTGTGTGTTTTTTGGATTTGTGTACTAGGGAGGGGGAATTGTGCTAGTGGGGAAGATTGGGGAGCATTTGTTCTAGAAGGAGAAATTTGGTGGTGGGGGGGGTTGTGCTAGGATGGGAGATTGGGGGAGGGGAGTTTGTGCTGAGAGGGGGGATTTAGAGTGCGGGGGAGGGGATTTGTGCTCGGAGGGGAAAACTTTGAGGGGGAAGAGGATTTGTGCTAGGAAGGGGGATTTTTTTTTCGGGGGGGGGGGGGATCGTGCTGGCAGTATATGTGGAATGAGAAGATTTGAGCTAAACATACAGATTAGTGCTCAATTTTTTTTGTGGGGGGGGGGGCGCAATTTGGCATCTTCACCTTGGTCTCTAGATGACCTTGTCCCAGTGCTGACCCCGTACCTTGACTTCCTGGAATTCTGTGACACGGAGTCCCTATGCCCTGTAAGGAGGCACTGCTGTGTCACACATTTCACCGAGCCCCACCTTTTGAAGGGAGGAATTTTAGGAGGCGGGGTCAGGAATCAGCAAGGTACCATGGGATATGTAGTCCTTAGAACTGGAGGAGAAGCTGCAAGGCATGCTGAGACTCCAGGAAGTTGTGAAAAGAGACGGCCAGCAGACAGGCAGAGCTCACAGCTCACAGGTGGGCAGTCATGTTGGAACAGGAAGGGGCCGTCGACAAACTGTTCCCACAAAGTTGGGAGCATGAAATTGTCCAAAATGTCTTGGTATGCTGACGCCTTAAGAGTTCCCTTCACTGCAACTAAGGGGACCAAGCCCAACCCCTGAAAAACAACCCCCACACCATAATCCCCCCTCCCCCCCCTACACCATAATCCCCCCTCCACCAAATGATTTGGGCCAGTGCTCAAAGCAAGGTCCATAAAGACATGGATGAGCAAGTTTGGGGTGGAGGAACTTGACTGGTCTGCACAGTGTCCTGACCTCAACCCCGATAGAACACCTTTGGGATGAATTAGAGCGGAGACTGCGAACCAGGCCTTCTCGTCCAACATCAGTGCCTGACCTCACAAATGCTCTTCTGGAGGAATGGTCAAACATTCCCATAGACACCCTCCTAAACCTTGTGGACGGCCTTCCCAGAAGAGTTGAAGCTGTTATAGCTGCAAAGGGCGGAGCCAACTCAATATTGAACCCTCCGGACTAAGACTGGGATGCCATTAAAGTTCATGTGTGTGTAAAGGCAGGCGTCCCAATACTTTTGGTAATATAGTGTATACGTGGCCCCTGTGCCGCCAGGATCTATAAAGTTCTGTTGCGAGTCTCCGCCATGTGCTCTTTCAAGGTAATTGACGGCATGAAAACCTGGAGGAATGAAGTGGTTGGATAAGCAGAGAGGCAGATGAGAGATGACCCCATGGTACAATGTATCATTAGACGGAATACGTCACATCCGTATTGTTAGACTTTCCCTGGAAGGTTGTTGCAGCCGATCTGTGAATGTGCCGTCATCTCTCCCGGAGCCGGGATCTGTCCCTGGTGCTGAAATCATTCAAAAGTCAAAACGTGAATCAATCTGAACATTGACTTTTGTTACAAATGGAATAACAAGATCTGCACATTCCCCGGACACTTTATTAGGTACACCTTGCCAGTAGCGGGAGTGGCAACCGGTGTGGTCTTCTGCTGCTGTAGCCCATCTGCTTCAAGGTTGGATGTGTTGTGCGTTCAGAGATGGTATTCTGCATACCTTGGGTGTAACAAGAGGTTATTTGAGTTCCTGTTGTCCTTCTATCATCTGGAACCAGTCTGCCCATTCTCCTCTGACCTCAACAAAGGAATTTTCCTCCACACAACCTCCGCTCACTGGATATTTTCTCTTTTTCCCACCATTCTCTAATCCCGAGAGATGGTTGTGTGTGAAAATCCCAGAAATACTCAGACCAGCCCGTCTGCCACCAACAACCACACCACGTTCAAAGTCACCGTGATCCCCTTTCTACCCCACTTGGGCTGAAGTTCAGCAAGTCGTCTTCACCACATCTAGATGCCTAAATGCTGCCATGTGATTGGCCAAATTGTGTTACCAAGCAGTTGAACAGGTGTACCTAATAAAGTGACCAGTGAGTGTATATATTGCAGCTTGACATTATGGCCCACGATCCGCGGCTAAGTAATCGTTCGTTAGTCTGCTGTGAGGGCGCTTATTCAGGCACTTCCTGTTCTAGGGTGACAACGTCAGTCCCTGTCTCCCAATTCTGGTCCTGCGTTGTTACCCTGTCACATGGGCTTCCAGTGTGGACTACAAGTAGATGAAATACCAACAACACAGGAAAAGTCTGCTGTTGTCACCATCAGGAAACCTACAGAGCATCCGGAAAGTATTCACAGTGCTTCACTTTTTCCACATTTTGTTATGTTATGTTACAGCCTTATTCCAAAATGGATTCAATTCATTATTTTCCTCAAAATTCTACAAACATCCCCCATAATGACAACGTGAGAGAAGTTTGTATGAAATCTTTGCAAATTTATTAAAAATAAAAAAGGAAAAAAACTCCCATGTACATAAGTATCACAGGCTCCTCCCATGTACATAAGTATCACAGGCTCCTCCCATGTACATAAGTATCACAGGCTCCTCCCATGTACATAAGTATCACAGGCCCCTCCCATGTACATAAGTATCACAGGCTCCTTCCATGTACATAAGTATCACAGGCTCCTCCCATGTACATAAGTATCACAGACTCCTCCCATGTACATAAGTATCACAGACTCCTCCCATGTACATAAGTATCACAGGCCCCTCCCATGTACATAAGTATCACAGACTCCTCCCATGTACAGAAGTATCACAGGCCCCTCCCATGTACATAAGTATCACAGGCCCCTCCCATGTACATAAGTATCACAGACTCCTCCCATGTAGAGAAGTATCACAGGCTCCTCCCATGTAGAGAAGTATCACAGGCTCCTCCCATGTAGAGAAGTATCACAGGCCCCTCCCATGTACATAAGTATCACAGGCCCCTCCCATGTACATAAGTATCACAGACTCCTCCCATGTAGAGAAGTATCACAGGCTCCTCCCATGTAGAGAAGTATCACAGGCTCCTCCCATGTACATAAGTATCACAGGCTCCTCCCATGTAGAGAAGTATCACAGGCCCCTCCCATGTACATAAGTATCACAGACTCCTCCCATGTACATAAGTATCACAGGCTCCTCCCATGTAGAGAAGTTTCACAGACTCCTCCCATGTACATAAGTATCACAGGCTCCTCCCATGTACATAAGTATCACAGGCTCCTCCCATGTACATAAGCATCACAGGCTCCTCCCATGTACATAAGTATCACAGATTCCTCCCATGTACATAAGTATCACAGGCTCCTCCCATGTACAGAAGTATCATAGGCTCCTCCCATGTACATAAGTATCACAGGCTCCTCCCATGACACTCAGAATTGAGCTCAGGTACCTCCTGTTTCCACTGATCATCCTTGAGATGTTTCTACATCTTGATTGGAGTCCACCTGTGGTATATTCAGGTGATTGGACATGATTTGGAAAGGCACACACCTGTCTATAGAAGGTCCCACAGGCATGTCAGAGCACAAACCAAGCCATGAAGTCCATGGGATTGTCTGTAGACCTCGGAGACAGGATTTTATGGAGGCACAGATCGGGGGAAGGGTACAGAAAAATGTCTGCAGCATTGAAGGTCCCAATGAGCACAGTGGCCTCCATCATCTGTAAATGGAAGAAGTTTGGAACCACCAGGACTCTTCCTATAGTGGGCCGCCCGGCCAAACTGAGCGATCGGAGGAGAAGGGCCTCAGTCAGGGAGGTGACCAAGAACCCGATGGTCACTCTGACAAAGCTCCAGGGTTTCTCTGTGGAGAGAGGAGAACCTTCCAGAAGAACAACCATCTCTGCAGCACTCCACCGATCAGGCCTGTATGGTAGACGGAAGCCACTCCTCAGTAAAAGGCACTTTACAGCCTGGAGTTTACCAAAAGGCACCTGAAGGACTCTCAGATCATAAGAAACAAAATTCTCTGGTCTGATGATACAAAGATTGAACTCATTGGCCTGAATAGCAAGCGTCATGTCTGGAGGAAACCAGGCACCGCTCATCACCTGGCCAATACCATCCCTACCGTGAAGCATGGTGGTGGCAGCATCATGCTGTGGGGATGCTGTTCAGTGGCAGGAACTGGGAGACTAGTCAGGATCGAAGGAAAGATGAATGCAGCAATGTACAGAGACATCCTTGATGAAAACCTGTTCCAGAGCGCTCTGGACCTCAGACTGGGGCGAAGGTTCATCTTCCAACAGGACAACGACCCTAAGCACACAGCCAAGATAACAAAGGAGTGGCTACGGGACAACTCTGTGAATGTCCTTGAGTGGTCCAGCCAGAGCCCAGACTTGAACCTGATTGAACATCTCTGGAGAGATCTGAAAATGGCTGAGCACCGACACTCCCCATCCAAACCTGATGGAGCTTGAGAGGTCCTGCAAAGAAGAATGGGAGAAACTGCCCATAATTAGGAGTGCCAAGCTTGTAGCATCATACTCAACAAGACTGGAGGCTGTAATTGGTGCCAAAGGAGCTTCACCAAAGTATTGAGCAAAGGCTGTGATACTTATGTACATGGGAGGAGCCTGTGATACTTATGTACATGGGAGGAGCCTGTGATACTTATGTACATGGGAGGAGCCTGTGATACTTATGTACATGGGAGGAGTCTGTGATACTTATGTACATGGGAGGAGTCTGTGATACTTATGTACATGGGAGGAGCCTGTGATACTTATGTACATGGGAGGAGCCTGTGATACTTATGTACATGGGAGGAGCCTGTGATACTTATGTACATGGGAGGAGCCTGTGATACTTATGTACATGGGAGGATCCTGTGATACTTATGTACATGGGAGGAGTCTGTGATACTTATGTACATGGGAGGAGTCTGTGATACTTATGTACATGGGAGGAGCCTGTGATACTTATGTACATGGGAGGAGCCTGTGATACTTATGTACATGGGAGGAGTCTGTGATACTTATGTACATGGGAGGAGCCTGTGATATTTATGTACATGGGAGGAGCCTGTGATACTTATGTACATGGGAGGAGTCTGTGATACTTATGTACATGGGAGGAGCCTGTGATATTTATGTACATGGGAGGAGCCTGTAATACTTATGTACATGGGAGGAGTCTGTGATACTTATGTACATGGGAGGAGCCTGCGATACTTATGTACATAGGAGGAGTCTGTGATACTTATGTACATGGGAGGAGCCTGTGATACTTATGTACATGGGAGGAGCCTGTGATACTTATGTACATGGGAGGGGTCTGTGATACTTATGTACATGGGAGGAGCCTGTGATACTTATGTACATGGGAGGAGTCTGTGATACTTATGTACATGGGAGGAGTCTGTGATACTTATGTACATGGGAGGAGTCTGTGATACTTATGTACATGGGAGGAGCCTGTGATATTTATGTACATGGGAGGAGCCTGTGATACTTATGTACATGGGAGGAGCCTGTGATACTTATGTACATGGGAGGAGCCTGTGATACTTATGTACATGGGAGGAGTCTGTGATACTTATGTACATGGGAGGAGCCTGTGATACTTATGTACATGGGAGGAGCCTGTGATACTTATGTACATGGGAGGAGTCTGTGATACTTATGTACATGGGAGGAGTCTGTGATACTTATGTACATGGGAGGAGTCTGTGATACTTATGTACATGGGAGGAGCCTGTGATACTTATGTACATGGGAGGAGCCTGTGATACTTATGTACATGGGAGGAGCCTGCAATACTTATGTACATGGGAGGAGTCTGTGATACTTACTTTTGTACATGGGAGGAGCCTGTGATACTTATGTACATGGGAGGAGCTTGTGATACTTATGTACATGGGAGGAGCCTGTGATACTTATGTACATGGGAGGAGCCTGTGATACTTATGTACATGGGATTTATTTCGTTTTTTTATTTTAAATAAATTTGCAAAGATTTTAAACAAACTTCTCTCACGTTGTCATTATGGGGATGTTTGTAGAATTTTGAGGAAAATAATGAATGTAATCCATTCTGGAATAAGGCCGTAATATAACAAAATGTGGAGAAAGTGAAGCGCTGTGAATACTTTCCGGATGCTCTGTACCCTGAGAAATTCCATGCAGCCATCTCTGGAGGGCATGTAGACATGAAGTGGCTGCCAAGAGGTTGCAGGAGATCAGCAGCACTGATATGCGGTAAAAAAAAGGATTTTATTTACAAAGGGACAAATATTTCTGATATACGGAGGAGAGAGAAAATGAAATGTCATCCTCAGACGTCCTCCTGGTGAAGGTTCTGTAGGTCGCAGTCGGGGCGTTTCTCTTTTTTTTTTGGATATGAAATCGTTTGATAAGTAAATCCCATTGATATATAAATTGTGACCCGCGGTGCGGCGCCCGGCGCTCGCTCTGATTATTTGCAGACACTCTAATCAGGCCTCATGTCAGCCTCAGTAGAGTCTCCCCGGGATCACAGCGAGCCCCCCCTCCCCCGCTCCTCCCTGATTGTACGGCTAATCAATAACACGTTTGAAATGGTATCCAGGGCGCCGGGGGACTCATCCAACGCAGATTAACCTCCCCCGATAAAAAACGGACAAACAAATCCATCGCGCTCCCACCTGCGCCACCCGACAGCCATGATGGCCCTTTTACCTAAAAGGATTTTACAGTTCCCATTACCGGCGGAGTGCGGCCCGATAGCGGCGCTGATTAAGGGGGCCCGTCCGGGATCATCAACGTAACGCGGCTCCGCCGACCTGTGAATTATTGGAAGGGAAAAGTCGCCCCATTACGGCGTGTCTGCGGAATGACGGAGTCCTGATTTACACGCCGCATCGCCTTTCCCCATTTCCATTCCCTCCTCGTCATCGTTAGAGACCCTCCTAAACCTTCCCTCCACATCTTCCCGGCAGCGCCGCCGCCGCCCGACGCGCCCCAATGCCAATGCGACTCCAGGAAAGCTCGCGGAGGCCCCAGACGTTTATACATCGCGCCGCTTAATATTCGCAAAGCGTACCCGTATTTACATACATCCCCACGGCCCCCCCCCCTCGCATGTGCCGTAAACACCCGCGCAAGCGGCACGACGCGGCTCTCTGAGGCCCCGCCGCGCGACGCAGACCTGGCATTTCTCAAATGTCATGTATACCAATTAGGTGAAGTTATTACACAAATAACCCGCTAAATACACCGCGCCAAAGTATGAAGCACAGTAACAACAGAACGCCCCGGGGGGGGGGGGGGCGCCGATATCTCCGCATTAACCCTTCATGGGAGAGAAGAAAGAAGAAAGTATCGATTCAGACCTTTTATTTGTTGGTTGTTGTTACAAAGGAAATCAACACAATGAAGCTTAACCCTTTCATGCCTAATTCTGACATTTTCTGCTGGAAAATCACCCCCAAACATTATATATATATATATTTTTTTTTTATTTTTTTTGTTTTTTTTTTGTTTTGTTTTATTTATTTTTATTTTTTTTTTGAGACCCTAGAGAATAAAATGGCGATTGTTGCAATATTTTATATCACACGGTATTTGGGCCTTTAAAATGCAAATTGTTTGGGAAAAAAGACACTTTCATGAATAAGAAAAAAAAAAAAAAAAAAAGAAAGTAAAGTTAACCAATCAGCAATTTTTTTGTATAATATGAAAGATGATGTTTCGCCGAGTAAATAGATACCTCACATGTCACACTTTAAAATTGCGCACACTCGGAAGTGCACTGATATCAGGAGTGCCTAGGCACAGGAAGTGCACTGATATCAGGAGTGCCTAGACACAGGAAGTGCACTGATATCAGGAGTGCCTAGGCACAGGAAGTGCACTGATATCAGGAGTGCCTAGACACAGGAAGTGCACTGATATCAGGAGTGCCTAGGCACAGGAAGTGCACTGGTATCAGGAGTGCCTAGGCACAGGAAGTGCACTGATATCAGGAGTGCCTAGGCATGGTAAATGCACTGATATTTTTCAGGAAAAAATTAATAAAAATTGACATTTCTGGATTTTGCCTATAAAACAGCAAGTCTTCACTTTTTGGGCCCAGCTCTGCTTTGTTGCTTTGATACTTTTCGTTGCAAAGTTTCTTGTTCCCTTAACCAGGCAGATTTCTCTTTCTATTGCATTGTAATCGGTCTTTTGGGCGTGTTCTATATTTGTCGGGTGTATCGGTTCTCACGGCACTGGAGGCGTTCTTCATTTCCATCCTGATAATAAAACAGACTGAACCTGGAAATATTAATTGATGAAATGTTATTAGGAGCGAAATCGATGAGGGGAGGAGAAGACAGAGGTCGGCCGTGGAGCTCACACTTTATCCCCGGCCTGGGATAGGAATTCCCCCTCCTGGACTTTGTATGAATCCGGAGCTGGCGGTCTTCATTGTCTTTGCTCCCGCTGAGCCTCATTAGCTGGCGGTAATAAACTCGCGATGTAGGCGCTCCTCACGCCGCACTCTTCCTCATTTTAATTAGCAGAAGCGATAAACATACAGTTTTAATTAATTTGAGAAACATATAGCTGCGTCGAGCGTTTGTAAATAACAAAGACGTCTTCCCGGTATTCCCGGCAAAGCCAACTTTCAGCACTGATGAAATAAAAGTCACATTGCAGTCGGTGTGTGACCACCTGGGGCGCCCCTCGCGGTGCGGCGACCGCGGCTATAATTTACAGATAAATCCTGAGGATTCTAACGAGCGTAGTGTATACGAGGAACAGCTAATTGGGAATGGTGTATTTTATTGAAGTGGAAGTGTCGTTAGTTATGGAGCTTATGTTGTGCTCTACAATAACTCTTGTGGTTGTGGCACTACAGGAGGGTAACCAATGACATTATGACTGCAGCTCTGCACTATGGGGCCAAATGAAGGTCTCACACCACACACAAGATTTTGGAAGGTGTCTGTGGGAATTTTTACCATTTGTAAGGGTCAGGTACTGATGTTTGCTGGGAAGACTTGGCTCACCATCGGTGTTCCAATTCAACCCAAAGGTGTTTGGTAGGGTTGAGGTCAGGGCTCTGTACAGGACACTCGAGTTCTTCTGCATCAACCTGGTCAAACCATGTCTTTATGGAGCTGGTCCAGACTGGTCACCCCATGTCTTTCTGGAGCTGGTCCAGACTGGTCACCCCATGTCTTTATGAAGCTGGTCCAAACTGGTCAAACCAAGTCTTTATGGAGCGGGTCCAAACTGGTCACCCCATGTCTTTATGGAGCTGGTCCAGACTGGTCACCCCATGTCTTTATGGAGCTGGTCCAGACTGGTCACCCCATGTCTTTATGGAGCTGGTCCAAACTGGTCAAACCAAGTCTTTATGGAGCTGGTCCAAACTGGTCACCCCATGTCTTTATGGAGCTGGTCCAGACTGGTCACCCCATATCGTTATGGAGCTGGTCCAGACTGGTCACCCCATGTCTTTATGGAGCTGGTCCAAACTGGTCAAACCAAGTCTTTATGGAGCTGGTCCAAACTGGTCACCCCATGTCTTTATGGAGCTGGTCCAAACTGGTCACCCCATGTCTTTATGGAGCTGGTCCAAACTGGTCAGAACAAGTCTTTATGGAGCTGGTCCAAACTGGTCAACCCATGTCTTTATGGAGCTGGTCCAAACTGGTCACCCCATGTCTTTATGGAGCTGGTCCAAACTGGTCACCCCATGTCTTTATGGAGCTGGTCCAAACTGGTCACCCCATGTCTTTATGGAGCTGGTCCAAACTGGTCACCCCATGTCTTTATGGAGCTGGTCCAAACTGGTCACCCCATGTCTTTATGGAGCTGGTCCAAACTGGTCACCCCATGTCTTTATAGAGCTGGTCCAAACTGGTCACCCCATGTCTTTATGAAGCTGGTCCAAACTGGTCACCCCATGTCTTTATGGAGCTGTTCCAAACTGGTCAAACCAAGTCTTTATGGAGCTGGACCAAACTGGTCAAACCAAGTCTTTATGGAGCGGGTCCAAACTGGTCACCCCATGTCTTTATGGAGCTGGTCCAGACTGGTCACCCCATGTCTTTATGGAGCTGGTCCAGACTGGTCACCCCATGTCTTTATGGAGCTGGTCCAAACTGGTCAAACCAAGTCTTTATGGAGCTGGTCCAAACTGGTCACCCCATGTCTTTATGGAGCTGGTCCAGACTGGTCACCCCATGTCTTTATGGAGCTGGTCCAAACTGGTCAAACCAAGTCTTTATGGAGCTGGTCCAAACTGGTCACCCCATGTCTTTATGGAGCTGGTCCAAACTGGTCACCCCATGTCTTTATGGAGCTGATCCAAACTGGTCAGAACAAGTCTTTATGGAGCTGATCCAAACTGGTCAGAACAAGTCTTTATGGAGCTGGTCCAAACTGGTCAACCCATGTCTTTATGGAGCTGGTCCAAACTGGTCAACCCATGTCTTTATGGAGCTGGTCCAAACTGGTCACCCCAAGTCTTTATGGAGCTGGTCCAAACTGGTCACCCCATGTCTTTATGGAGTTGGTCCAAACTGGTCACCCCATATCTTTATGGAGCTCATCCAAACTGGTCACCCCATGTCTTTATGGAGCTGGTGGTTAAGTTAAAACAAAAGTCAAAAACCATATTTCTCCATTTACATGAAGGCCAAGTTAATATAACCCAGCCAGCACAGAGATCCCTCATACATCAGTCTGCAGGATTCCCCCCTACAGTGAAAGGGAACTCTGATGTAAAGGGGAAGGCTGCAGATCATGATCTAAGGGGGAACTCTGATGTAAAGGGGGAAGGCTGCAGATCATGATCTAAGGGGGGACTCTGATGTAAAGGGGAAGGCTGCAGATCATGATGTAAGGGGGAACTCTGATGTAAAGGGGGAAGGCTGCAGATCATGATCTAAGGGGAAACTCTGATGTAAAGGGGAAGGCTGCAGATCATGATCTAAGGGGGGACTCTGATGTAAAGGGGGTAGGCTGCAGATCATGATCTAAGGGGGGACTCTGATGTAAAGGGGAAGGATGCAGATCATGATCTAAGGGGGAACTCTGATGTAAAGGGGAAGGCAGCAGATCATGATCTAAGAGGGGACTCTGATGTAAAGGGGAAGGCAGCAGATCATGATCTAAGGGGGGACTCTGATGTAAAGGGGAAGGCTGCAGATCATGATCTAAGGGGGAACTCTGATGTAAAGGGGAAGGCTGCAGATCATGATCTAAGGGGGGACTCTGATGTAAAGGGGGTAGGCTGCAGATCATGATCTAAGGGGGGACTCTGATGTAAAGGGGAAGGATGCAGATCATGATCTAAGGGGGAACTCTGATGTAAAGGGGAAGGCAGCAGATCATGATCTAAGGGGGAACTCTGATGTAAAGGGGAAGGCAGCAGATCATGATCTAAGGGGGAACTCTGATGTAAAGGGGAAGGATGCAGATCATGATCTAAGGGGGAACTCTGATGTAAAGGGGGAAGGCTGCAGATCATGATCTAAGGGGGAACTCTGATGTAAGGGGGGCTCTGGTGACCAGAGATCACCTTTATATCAGAGTCCACTGCTTTCCCCTTTACATCTGAGTTCCCACTTACATCCAAGTCCGCAGAGTTCCCCGTTGCGGTGTAAGGAGGAATCCTGCAGACTCTGATGTAAAGAAGAGGAATGCTGGGAACTCTGATGTGGGGGGACTCTGGTGACCAGAGACCACCTTCCGCAGAGTGAATACACTAAGGCAAGGGGGGGGTTACTGATAAAAGGGGAACCCTTCTACCTGTGCCCCCTTACATTATTGTATTTACTCCCACCATACACTGGCCTTGAGGCGCTGTCACTGACCTCCTCACAGGTGTACCATGCAGGGCTCGGTCAGGCAGTCCTCTCCGGTCTCCAGCTTGGCGGCTCTGGTTTTATCCTTTAGTCTCCTCCCCACAGTCCACACATGCCTGACTCCTCCCATGACCCCCATCCCGGCAGCGCTCTCACTCTTGACTCCTCTCCAGGCTCCCCCTCAGAGACTGCAGACATGATACAAGGCAAGAGATGGTTACAGGCTGCGGACAGGATACAAGGAGATATTGGGAGATTGCAGATATGATACAAGTAATGGTCAGGATAGGATACAAGGATGGTCAGCAGAGGCTGTGGGCACAGTACAGGAGATGGTCAGCAGAAGCTGTGGGCATGGTACAGGAGATGGTCAGCAGAGGCTGTGGGCACAGTACAGGAGATGGTCAGCAGAAGCTGTGGGCACAGTACAGGAGATGGTCAGCAGAAGCTGTGGGCACAGTACAGGAGATGGTCAGCAGAGGCTGTGGTCACAGTACAGGAGATGGTCAGCAGAGGCTGTGGGCGTGGTACAGGAGATGTCAGAGGCTGTGGGCGTGGTACAGGAGATGTTAGACTTAAACACTCACAACGTCAACAGAGCTGCCTTCAGCTTCTCTGTTCCGCCTGCTCGGCTCCTGGGCAGTGTGACAGGAATGCACCGCCACCATGATCATCCCTGGCTTGACTTCAGGTCAGTTGGCATGCTGCAACAGCTTCTGCCAGACCAGCCCTGGGCCCCGCCCCGGGTGAATACAGGATTTGATCAGCTCAGGTATCTCCGGGAACTGCGCAAGCGTAGTTCTGAGACAAGCCGGTCCCAGCCATTTTTACTGGCACTTTTTTCCTGCTACGGACATTTACAGGCAGGAGAAAAGTGCCCTGTTAATTACGGGCTGCACAAAAAAATACGGACGGTTGGCAACACTGCTTTGGGTTTAAAGGGATGAGGTGGCAACCCTATCAGGTGCTAATGTTGGATGAGAAGATCTGGTTCGTCATCCCAAAAGGGTTCAGTAGGGTTGAAGTCCAAAGGTGTTCATTAGGGTTGGGGTCCAAAGGTGTTCAGTAGGGTTGAGGTCAGGGTTCTGTGCAGGACATTCAAGTTTCTCCACACCAAACTGGTCAAACCATGTCTTTATGGAGCTGGCTTTGTACACAGGGCCACAGTCATGGTGGAATAGAAAAGGGTCTTCCCCACGATCTGTCTACTTGCTGCATATTGCTTTTAGGCCTTTTGGCTAAGATCAAGTGTAATATCTGTTCTTATCAGTGTCCAATAGTGGTGCTCAGCCATCTTTCTGGCCTTTTGGTAGGAATGGCTGGCTGTACAGTATCTCTGCTGCTATTGATGGGGGTTCTGAAGGCTAGTACCAGCTGGAACGGAGGGTCCTTGGGCCAACCCTAAAGTCTAGGGGGAGGATGTGTGGCCACCATGTTCCTCCCCCCCCCCCGGGAAACAGGGGGTCTCTTTTCAGAAGAGCCTCTCACCTAGTACTTATTGGTTGGCCTCGGCTGATCAGGAGGCGAGGGGTCCGCCAGGCCTTTTGGCCAGGTGGACCGTGTTAAAACTTGTCCCTGTCAGAAGCCTTGCAAGCCGGGAGTTCAGGGTAAGGTCCTACCCCTTCGGGTGGGGTGGACAAAGGCACACCCTTAAGTGCACTTTCTTTTGTTCACTTAAGGGTTTTTGTTTTGCGCATCACCATGAATTAAAAAAAACCCAAAGAACTTGCCGCATTTTGTTGCTACTCTGTTACACATTCATGTTACATAGTTACATAGTAGGTGAGGTCGAAAAAAGACACAAGTCCATCAAGTCCAACCTATGTGTGCGATTATATAAAATGTAATCCGTGTTCCGAGGGCAAACCATTCATTTTATCAATAGTGTTCTACTAATTCCAGTGGAGACCGGGCATGCTCAGTCCGCCTTCTCTGCACACCATATGAGTTGAGTTCCTAAACATTTCTTACATTCATATGAAGAATAACGCGGCAAATGCCGGCAGCTGAATTGAATAACACAGATGTGTCTAAATTTGCCTGTTATCATGTAAATGCCCCTTTGTCATTTCTGAAAAAATAAATTGAATGCCCCCACCCCCTCCCTCTTTTTCCCCAGTTTCATAGACAGAAAACTCAGAAATAACATGAACTCTTGGAGGCTTTTCCTGTAAGAATCCCCCCCCCCCCATCCTCCCCAGTGACCGGGGATGAAAGATGTCCCAGCTTCTTTCCTCAGGGCAGCCAGGATTTGTCTTGAAACTTTACACCGGCCAATTCTCTTCCTTTTCTATGAGTCGTTGTGTTATTCGGGGAACCGGCAGCTCTGACACCTTCGCTAACTTTTAACCTTCGTGCTGAAAGAAGATGAAGAAGTCCCAGAGCAGACCAGCTCTGAGTCGCTGACTGATCCCCAATCCTTGGAGCTACTTCCAGATTCCTCAATGAACATCCTGAGATGTTGCAAACCATAACAAAGTGTCATTAGATCCACCACGACTGCGCACCCGGCAGTGCTCGGTTCTGGCAAGATATTGACCTCTTGCTGACTGTGGAGTGCATATAGTCTATATTTCCAAAAGTATTGGGACGCCTGCCTTTCCACACACACACACAAACTTTAATGACATCCCAGTCTTATGACCCCGTACACACGATCGGAGTTTCCAACAACAAAACCGTGAATTTTTGTTGGAAGGTTGTTGGCTCCAACTTGTCTTGCATACACACGGTCACAGAAATGTTGGCCAACAATTACGAACGTGAGAACGCGGTGACGTACAAGACGTACGACGAGCCGAGAAAAAGGAAGTTCAATAGCCAGTGCGGCTCCTTCTGCTTGAGTCCGAGCATGCGTGAACTTTTGTGCGACTGACTTGTGTACACACGATCGGAATTTCCGACAACAACGTTTTGTTGGCGGAAAATTTGAGAACCTGCTGGCCAACATTTGTTGGCAGAAAGTCCGACAACAAATGTTCGGTGGAACATACACACGCCAACCAGCTCACATCCAACATTTGTTGTCGGAAAATCCGATCGTGTGTACGCGGCATTAGTCCGTAGGGTTCAATATTGAGTTGGCTCCGCCCTTTGCAGCTATAACAGCTTCAACTCTTCTGGGAAGGCCGTCCACAAGGTTTAGGAGGGTGTCTATGGGAATGTTTGACCATTCTTCCAGAAGAGCATTTGTGAGGTCAGGCGCTGATGTTCGACGAGAAGGCCTGGCTCGCAGTCTCCGCTCTAATTCATCCCAATGGTGTTCTATCAGGTTGTGGTCAGGACTCAAGGCCAGTCAAGTTCCCCCACCCCAAACTTGCTCATTCATGTCTTTATGTACCTTGCTTTGTGCACTGGTCCAAATCATTTGGTGGAGGGGGGATTATGGTCTGGGGTTGTTTTTTCAGGATTTGGGCTTGGCCTCTTAGTTCCAGTGAAGGGAACTCTTGAGGCGTCAGCATACCAAGACATTTTGGACAATTTCATGTTCCCAACTTTGTAGGAACATTTTGCAGTTTGGGGATGGCCCCTTCCTGTTCCAACATGATTGTGCACCAATGCACAAAGCAAGGTCCATGAAGACGTGGGTGAGCGAGTTTGGGGTGGAGGAACTTGGCTGGCCTGCCCAGAGTCCTGACCTCAACCCGACAGAACCCCCTAGTCTTTCTAGCTGTGGCCACCTTGAGTAAAGGCAGATATCTCATGTAGCATTTACTTCCTGGAATCCATCTGCCGTTAGCTCAGGCATGCAGGCAGAAGGGTGTGCTTAGCTGAGAAAGCCCTTCCTCCCATAAGGAGTCCTGGGGTGTATGACATAATTTGCCTAGGCCAGAAACAAGGAAGCAACTGCCAAAAAGTAAAATAAAAAAAAGTGTAAAACGAGTAAATATAATAAACCTTCCTATCTATTTACTAATGCTAGCAGGATAAGGATTCAAAATAGATTGTTGATCAAGAGAGTTTAGTTCCGCAGTAAAGCGACCCTCACAAAGAAAGTAGTAAAAGCTCTGGCAATAGAAGCTTCTGAAAACGTATCTCTTCTACAGACGATGAGCCTGGACCGCAGTGTCTGAAAGCGCTAAATCCTCTGGCAGAATCTCCACATCCGCCAACACTAATGGGTGGAACCTTGAAGAGGACAGGCTGAAGAAGACCAACTGGGACTTCTCCTGTTGGATAAGAGCAGAAGAATGAGGCTAAAGGGAATCCTAAATCACCGACAGTGGAGAACTGAAGACTTGAAAAATATCTGTTTGGAGAATCAATGTTTTCAGGATGGCTTCAGAAGATGAGGTGCGTGTGCGCCAGTATGAAGAACAAGGGCAATTTACAGTCAGTTTCACGTACACGCATCTTTGCGCGAGCACGCTAATACACAAATATATACATGTATAGGTACATGGGGGTGTATACTAGAGCTGTGCATCTTCACCGGTCCCACAATTCGATTTGATTACAATTATCATGTCAACTATTCGTTTTGATTTGATTCCGTGATGCATCACGATTACTGCCCATTGGTTTTCATCAAAAACCGATCAGTGCCCATCAATACAGCAATATCAGTGCAGCCTCATTAGTTCCACCGCATCAGTGGCCATCAGTGCAGCCTCACCAGTGCCCATCAAATGAAGCCTCACAGGGGCCCACCAAATGCAGCCTCACCAGGGCCAATCAAATGCAGCCGCACCAGTGCCCATCAAATGCAGCCTTATCAGTGCCCATCAAATGCAGCTTACTGTAGCCATCAAATGTAACTTCACCAGGGCCCATCAAATGCACCCTCACCTGTGACCATCAAATGCAGCCTCACCTGTGCCCATCAAATGAAGCCTCACTGTGCCCATCAAATGCAACTTCACCAGTGCCCATCAAATTCAGCCTCACCCGTGACCATCAAATGCAGCCTCACCTGTGACCATCAAATGAAGCCTCACTGTGCCCATCAAATGCAGCCACACCAGGGCCCATCAAATGCAGCCATACTGTGCCCATCAAATGCAGCCACACCAGTGCCCATCAAATGCAGCCATACTGTGCCCATCAAATGCAGCCTCACCAGTGCCTAGATCACACAGAGCAGCAATCTCCCAGCTTGACTTCGGCTAGTTCCTGACCATGGCTTGTCTCTGCTGTTTCCTAGTTTGACCAGGGCTATTTCCTGACCATGGCTTGTCTCTGCTGAATTCTGGTATGTACTTGGCTAGTTCCTTACCATGTCTTGTCTCTGTTGATTCCCATAGAAAAACAGAAAATGACTCCTGCGCACAAGTGGTCGACCCAATAGATCAAAGGGATACACTGGCCTTGCTGCCCTCAAGGATGGGGAATCCTAGCAGACACAGAAATAAAAAGAGAGAAGGGCGCACCGGCCATGTGTATTATCTTTTGTAAAACATTTATTTAAGTAAATGATAAAGGAAATTACTCACAAGCAGTAGAGTATCATGTGCCATGAACCTTGGACATCAGCTTGCAACAAGTGGTTAAAATGATGAACAAAGCCTTCCAAAGGTCTATCAGAGGAAAATTCATAAAACACTGCTCACTAACGCGTTTCGAAGGGCTCGTCCCTTCTTCATCAGAGCTCAGCAGTGAACCCTCCTTCAGTAGGTCCTGTATATATAGTGAATGCCAAAAAAGGAGGAGGAGGGTTCACTGCTGAGCTCTGATGAAGAAGGGACGAGCCCTTCGAAACGCGTTAGTGAGCAGTGTTTTATGAATTTTCCTCTGATAGACCTTTGGAAGGCTTTGTTCATCATTTTAACCACTTGTTGCAAGCTGATGTCCAAGGTTCATGGCACATGATACTCTACTGCTTGTGAGTAATTTCCTTTATCATTTACTTAAATAAATGTTTTACAAAAGATAATACACATGGCCGGTGCGCCCTTCTCTCTTTTTATTTCTGTTGATTCCCATTTTGACCTAGTTCTTGACCATGGCTTGTCTACGTCGAATCCTGGTTTGTACTTGACTCATTTCTGACTGCAGCTCGTCTCTGCTGATTCCCAGTTGAAACCTCTGCTAGATCCTGACCAAGGCTTGTCTCTGCAGATTCCCAGTTTGACCTTGGCTAGTTCTTGCCCATGGCTTGTCTCTGCTGAATCTTGGTTGTACTTGACTTGTTCCTGTCTGCAGCTTGTCTATGCTGATTCCAAGTTTGACCTTGACTAGTTCTTGACCATGACTTGTCTCTTCTGATTCCCAGTTTGACCTCGGCTAGTTCCTGACCACAGCTTGTCTCTACTAATTCCCAGCTTGACTTTGGCTAATTCCTGAACATGGCTGGTCTCTGCTGATTCTTGGCTTGACTTCGGCTAGCTTCTGATCACAGCTGGTCTCTGCTGATTCCCAGCTTGGCCTTGGATAGTTCTTGATCTTAGCTTATCTCTTCTGAATGCAGGTTTGTATTTGACATGTTCCTGACTACGGCTTGTCTCTGCTGATTCCCGGCTTGACCTTGGCTTGTTCCTGACCACAGCCTGTCTCTGCCAATTCCTGGCTTGATTTCAGCTTGACCCAGACCAGACCCAGACTACAGCTTACATCTGCCAACCTTCAGGTATTGCCTCAGCTTGTCTCCTAATCTCAACTTTGCCTGCTATCCTGCCTGCTGTCTGTCTCCTTGGCTACGGACCACAGGCTGTCCAGACCATGTTTCCAGCCTTCTTTGTGTCCCGGTGTCCCAGCCATCTACCTTCCTGTCAGTCTAAATGCACACCTTACAGAAAGACCTGCCACCAGAAGAGAGCTTCTGTAGGCAGGATTCCTGGCACCCATGCCACTCCGTACCACCTCACTCCCTGTGCTACACTCCAGGGGTGTCTGGACCAGAGGTGTAAGGGAAGCCTACTTGCCATCTTGAGATATGCAGTTGTAGAATTAGAATTTGACATGCATAAAAGGAATGCATGAACTCCCCTGTCTGGTATTAGAAGTTTAGGCTGGTGTGGGAAAAGTTTGCTTTGCAAGAGTTAGACCCCTGACTATCATCGGAATGTTACTGGGTAGAGGAGCATTGTTGCTGCCCCTGTATGGCCTCAGTCTACCTACTTTCCGTTGGCCACTTCCATTAGTATAATGGGCCAAGTCACAGGTAACACTCAAAAATAATAACGTCTATTTACCGCCAATATGGCATACGCCCAATTCTGTACCGGCCAATCATGCCTCTGCATTGTGTGGGGGGGACACAAGAATAGCGGCTGGCCCAGGTGCCCACATTATGCTCATTAGGAATGTCTTGTTTTCTCTCCCTCGCCAAAGACACAATCTGCATTAGGGAGGCAGCGCAGCGGCACGCGATGGGATATGAAAATAGGCTTCATTCAATTAATGATCTGGAAAGAGGGAGACATTACATAGTAAATGGAGTTTACATATGATAATGTTGGATTTGTCATGTAAAAGATTTCTTCCTTTCAACGGCATGAAAGGAGTAAATTTTGCTTTTGTGTCGTTCGTACAATGCTAATAAAAAGGAAAAAAAAAACTCAATGGAGAACGCCACAATACAAGAAATCTATAATTCTAATGGGCTGGAAAGATTACTGTTATTTTGGCATAAAAGCAAATCTGCGCTAAATAATAAATAGTTTGCAAGCCGGAGAAAAACAAAAAATAAAAAAAAGGGAGAAAAGAGAAAAAAAATTATTATTTCTTTTCGGAGTTGTATAGTAATTATAAACACCTTCCCGAGAACAGAAGAATTTCTAAAGGACGCCAGCGCCGGTGCGCCACACGCTGGAAAAGGCAGGCGCTTATTAAGGCTTAAACAAAACACTGAAATGTTTTGGAGGCTCAAACAAAAACCCACCAAACTATATGATGAAGGCTGAGCTCAACTTTGAGAGCGGTGGAGACGCTGGCCATACCCCCAGGAGACCTTCTAGAAAATTTTAGTTTGCTGCCAACTAACTTCTAAATTATGAAAATGATGGATTGACCTGTCCCTGAGGCCACGAGAACCATTACAGGTGGGGCAATTTAATTCATCTGATTGTTTTCGCAATGAAAACTTTGTTCCAACTGATAAAATATTTTCAGCTCTAGCCCAATGGTGTTTTGCTGATTCACCATCAAAGTGTCTGAACTGACCATTGATGGCCAGGGAGCCACCAATAGAACCAAGGCAAATACTATCCAGTCACCAACTAGACCGAAATAAATATATTCCCAGGGCACTAAAGAATGGACCACCAAAACACGTTTGCTCCACCTTTCTACTTTGTTCATATAAATGAATGGATTCTTCAAAATTGTAATCACCTTGACTACCTTTTGTGGTGTTCCTCTCGTAAAAACAACATCTGGCATATTGTGGTGCACACAAGTCCCTATATAATTATATTTTATCTGGCCTACCATATTTCCTTTCAGTATTGCAAGGTTGTACCAGCTCCTTTTTCTGGATTGAAATAGCTTAATCTCAAGTCATTGCACACTGTGAGTCTCTCACAATGTGCATTAGAACAGTGTTCCTCAACCACCAGGCCGTGGCTTCCCTCCTCCCAGGCCTCCAACCAGCTGCAGATCCCCTAACCTCCCTGTGCCCATGAAGCCTCCAACCTTTCATAATTACCCACAGTGCCTTCAAGCCCCCTGAGACCCCCCAGCTCCCACAGTGCCCCCAATCTCCCACAGTGCCTCACAGCCTGCTGGGAAACCTTCAACACCACATAGTGCGCCTAACCTTCAACAGTGCCCCATAGTGGCCCCAACCTCCCACAGTGCCCCCCGGTCTCCAACCTTCCATAATTACCCAAAGTAGCCCTCTACTTCCCACAGTGCCTTCAAGTCCCCTATGAGCCCTCAGCTTCCACAGTGCCCCCAATCTCCCACAATGCCCCACAGCCTGCTGGGAAACCTTCAACACCACATAGTGCGCCTAACCTTCAACAGTGCCCCATAGTGGCCCCAACCTCCCACAGTGCCCCCCGGTCTCCAACCTTCCATAATTACCCAAAGTAGCCCTCTACTTCCCACAGTGCCTTCAAGTCCCCTATGAGCCCTCAGCTCCCACAGTGCCCCCAATCTCCCACAGTGCCCCACAGCCTGCTGGGAAACCTTCAACACCACATAGTGCGCCTAACCTTCAACAGTGCCCCATAGTGGCCCCAACCTCCCACAGTGCCCCCCAGTCTCCAACCTTCCATAATTACCCACAGTAGCCCTCTACTTCCCACAGTGCTTTCAAGTCCCCTATGAGCCCTCAGCTCCCACAGTGCCCCCAATCTCCCACAGTGCCCCGCAGCCTGCTAGGAAACCTTCAGCACCACATAGTGCGCTGAACCTTCAACAGTGTCCATAGTGGCCCCAACCTCCCACAGTGCCCCCCGGTCTCCAACCTTCCATAATTACCCAAAGTAGCCCTCTACTTCCCACAGTGCCTTCAAGTCCCCTATGAGCCCTCAGCTCCCACAGTGCCCCCAATCTCCCACAGTGCCCCGCAGCCTGCTGGGAAACCTTCAGCACCACATAGTGCGCCTAATCTTCAACAGTGTCCCATAGTGGCCCCAACCTCCCACAGTGCCCCCCGGCCTGCTGGAAAACCTTCAGCCCCGCATAATGCCCTTGACCTACAACAGTGTCCCACAGTTATTCCCAGCCTCCTACAGTGCCCCTCAGCCAACCTTCAGTCCCAAAAATATAGCCCCCAACCTCCAACAGTGTCCCATAGTGCCCCCAACCTCCCACAGGGGGGAGCCAGGGAAAGCAGAATATAAGCAAACTAAAATTCAACTAACTCCTCCCAGGCCTCCAACCAGCTGCAGATCCCCTAACCTCCCACAATGCCTCCCTGCGCCCATGAAGCCTCCAACCTTCCATAATTACCCACAGTAGAGAGTGAGAGACCAGGAGCTCAAGGGGCTGAAGAACTACAAGTACAAATTCTAGTGAAGCGAAGAGGACTGTAACGTTTTGTGTTGGGAACTGTTAAAGACTGTTGCCATAGGAGACAGCAATCCTGCACGTGCAGATGTGGCACCTTGCTGGGGGACTTTCCTTGTACGGCTATCTTCTTATTGAAGTCTCGGAGTCTGCCAGTTGAAATTGCAACTGCTTAAGGGTGTCCTGGCCCTAACCCCTTTCCCCCCTCAAAATATAAAAAAAGGACTGTTAAGAGAAATAAATCCTCTTTTACGTCCAAGAAGTGTCTGGCGCCCAATAACTTTATCCACCTTGCACCCACTATGCCTCACAACCCACCGCATACAGAAGGATGTCACAGCTATCTTTGGCCCTGAAGGTTCTCATTAGACTGGAAGAGGTTAGAGACTTTGCTACATACTGTTATTGCCATTTCATTGCATATCTCTGTTTATGCTAAAGTTGCAATTTGGGAGATACCCACATTTTATATTCTTTCCTCCCTTGTCAACCCAAGAATATCCAGTAAAATTTCCATTTGCAATCTCTGATATTTCTTTGGTGTCTTTCGCCTTTGTATTCTCACTTTGAGTTATGTCAGAACCCAGGGTGTCACATGTGTGGGGAGTTCTACAAGGTCAGGGCAACCTCTGGGGACAATCATCTTTCAGCAACCCCTACAGGGGTGACGCTACACATAGATCCCTCAAGCCACTTCTTTAGTTATAACACATGTCAGGAAAATACCCCAACATTTAGATCCACACAGGTAGCTCCAACACCTTCATCCAACCACCATGTAATGTGTAGATGTTGATTGACCAAAAACATCACATATTCCAAGGCAATTGGATTGAGGTATCTTAAGCTATGAATATTAACACTGGGTTATCTTCCTGACATTCATTAGAACTATTAGAACTGAATAAGTGACTTGGAGAAGTTATGAGAGGTCTTTAACTCTACAGAGTAAGCCCAGATGAATGTGATCAACTACTACTAGATATACCATTCTGACCTGGATACATGGGAACTTTAGCAGACAAGGATGGTTGATGATCCTTGAAGAGAGAGAACAAACCACCATAACCACCAACCAGACCATTGGATCTGCTTCCTAGTGTGTTACTTGATAGGCCCCAAGCCACACCACCTCAAGGACAATAACAGAGACCTGCTACCAAGTCACCTTCTAGACACCAGTCCTAAATCACCAAAAAATGGACACACAGAACACACAGAACACCATTCCTTAGATGGGTCCCCACTCACTTTACGCAAAAAAAAAAAAAGAACTTTAAGACACTCAACACTGACTGGGTTGGAAGTCCCTCGTTTAGTGGTCAAGCTGACATTGACCCCTGCCCTACTTCCTCCAGCAGCTAGACTCAAAATGACCCCCATCTTCACCTTTTACAGGTACCACCAACAACTTCAATCATCATGGAATGCGTAGATTTTGACTGTTCAAAAACCTCACATATTTCATGGTAATTGGACTGAGGTGTCTTAAAGGGGTTGTAAAGTCAGAAGGTTTTTTATCTTAATGCATTTCTTGCATTAAAGCGGAGTTCCACACAAAAATGGAACGTCCGCTTTTCGGAACCCTCCCCCCCTCCGGTGTCACATTTGGCATCTTTCAGGGGGGAAGGGGGTGCAGATACCTGTCTAAGACAGGTATTTGCACCCACTTCCGGCATAGACTCCCATGGGAGTCTATGCCTCTTCCCGTCCCCATCGCGCTGTCTGCTGGGAACACACAGCTCCCAGGAGAGAGCGGGGACCACTTGGGATGCACAGCACGACTCGCGCATGCGCAGTAGGGAACCGGGAAGTGAAGCCGCAACGCTTCACTTCCTGATTCCCTCACCTAGGATGGCGGCGACATCGCTGGACCCTGGGACAGGTGAGTGGCCATGTATTAAAAGTCAGCAGCTGCAGTATTTGTAGCTGCTGGCTTTTAATATATTTTTTTTTTTTTGGCGGTGTGGGTGAACCCCCGCTTTAAGATAAAAAAAACCTTCTGTGTGTAGCAGCCCTCCTCAGCCCCCCTAATACTTACCTGAGCCACCTCTCTATCCAGCGATGTCCACAAGTGTCTCGGCCATCCGGGATTCGCCCTCCTGATTGGCTGAGACACAACAGCTCACCATTGGCTCCCGCTACTGTCAATCAAAGTCAGTTAGCCAATCAGGAGAGGGGGGGCGGTGATGAACCGCAGCTCCTTGTCTGAATGGACACACCAAGCTGCAGCTCGGCTCGGGTGCCCCCATAGCAAGCTGCTTGCTGTGGGGGAACTCGGCAGGAGGAAGGGGCCAGGAGCGCCGGAGAGGGACCCCAGAAGAAGAGGACCTGGGCTGCTCTGTGCAAATCCACTGCACAGAGGAGGTAAGTAAAACATGTTTGTTATTTTTATAAAAAATAAAAAACAAGACTTTACAATCACTTTAAGGTGTGAATATTAACGCTGAGGTATCTTCCTGACAATCATCAGAACTGAAGAAGTGACTTAGAGACTCTATGAAACATCTTCAACATTATAGAGTAAGTCCAGTTGAGTGTGACTACTACTAGCCATACCATTACCGGGATACCTGAGTGTCTTTACAGTCAAGGATAGTTGATGGCTTCTGAAGGCGTAAGAGGGAACAAACCATCATAGCAGCCAACCAGATCATTGGATCTGCGCCCCAATCTGTTACTTGATAGGCCCCAAGCCTCACCACATGACCTCAAGGACAGCAACAGAAACCTGCACCGCAGAATCCCCTTCCGTTCACTGGCCCATGATCACCAAAAACTGGACCACATTACATTATAGAGCGCCATTCCTTAGACCAGTGGTCTACAAACTGTGGCCTGAGGCTCCTCACAGTGGCCACAGTCTGGTCCCCTCAAAGTCTGAAGGGCCCTTTGTTTGGAAAGTTTGGAGACCCCTGGTTTAGACTTAAGACCCTCAACACTGTTTGGGTTTGAGGTTCCTCAATCTCTGGTCAAGATGACAATGACCCCTACCCTGCATCCTCAAAACAGCCCGCACTTTCACCCCTTACAGTCAGGTATGATGACCCAAGTCCTTTTGTTCTCTACCCTCTTCTGATGAACCCCCCCTATTGCCAGACACCCTTCCTCCATGCCATGAGGCCCCTTCACTCATTTGTCTTCTTGCTCCGAGCCCTTCTATAGTCACATCACCCACATCAGGTGGAATCTCTCGGGGACTCTGAAGGATGTTTTGGAGAAATAGGGCGTTGTTGTCGTGTCTTTGATAATAAAACTTGGAAGGTAATTCTGCGCAGGACTCGGAGCGGGATTAATTATACATTATATAACATTAATTAAGCGTCCTGGATTCTCGGTGTTGTTTCCCCTCAGAGGAGAATCCACAGAAAACTTCTGAGCTGCGAAGACGCCTTTTTTGTAGCTTTGAAAGTTTATGTAACAGAACAAAACCCGTTCCACTTCTACGCCGGTCCATTAAATAATATCACAGCCTATAAACCCCCTATCTCTCTCTCCGCCAGCCGCGGACGCGTTGCGGCGTTTCAGGCGGAGTTTTTGCGCTGCGGCTTTGCTCGGTTCCACTTCTGTAACGGGGAAAGTTTGAGACATAATTAACATACGCTAATTAGATTTGTAGCCTTTTTAGCTGAGGGCAGAATGCAGTTAGCGGTGGAGGATGGGGGACGGGGGGTGTCTGTGCTGCAAATCTACTGAGCGCTGAATTTACGCAGTTATCTAAATCCCCCTCAGGTGTTGTCTCCTTATCGTTCTGTGTAAGCCGCCAGCAACCGGGCTCAGAGCGAACCGCGGCGAAAGGACGCCCAAAATCCCCCCCCCCCCCCCACCACCACCACCACCATGGTTTAAAGTTACAGAAGTTTAAAAGACCTGGATTTAGAAAAAGTAAAAATAAAATGGATTTGTTACGGTATTAGGAAATCTTTAGCTACCTAGGGGGCGCCATCACTGCAAATTTAGAATTGCTCTAGTGTTAAAGTGGAGCTTTAGTCACAGAAAAAAAAAAAGAAACACCTCATGATGGGTAAAAGCAAAGAGCTTTTTTCTCTAAGAGTGGCAAGGATGTGGAATTCCCTTCCACAGGCGGTGGTCTCAGTGGGGAGCATCGATAGTTTCAGGAAACTATTAGATAATCACCTGAATGACGGCAACATACAGGGATATACAATGTAATACTGACACATAACCACACACATAGGTTGGACTTGATGGACTTGTGTCTTTTTTCAACCTCACCTACTATGTAACTATGTATCTATATGTAGCGCTCTCAAGACCTTCATAACCTTATTGTTGCAAAACATACAGATGGCATTGGTTACAGAAGGATTTCTCAACTTCTGAATGTTCCAGTGAGCACTGTTGGGGCCATAATCAGTAAGTGGAAAGAACATACTTTCACCATATTTCGGCCACAACCAGGGGCTCCTCGCAAGATTTCTGACAGAGGAGTAAAAAGGATTAACACAAGAGTTGTCCAAGAGCCAAGGGCCACTTGTGGAGAGCTTCCTGGAGACCTGGAATTAGCAGGTACAACAATAAGTAATGCCCTCACCCGCCATGGCCTGTATGCACGCTCACCACGGAAACACTCCATTGCTGAAGAAGAAGCATGGTGAAGCTCAGTAAAAGTTTGCTGCACAACATTTAGACAAGCCTGTGAAATACGGGGAGAAGATAGTCTGGTCAGAGGAGACCAACATTGAACTCTTTGGATGCCATAATACACTCCATGTTTGAAGGTCACATCGCCCCAAAAACACCCCCCATACCAACCGTGAGGTTTGGAGGTGGAAACATCATGGTGTGGGCGGGGCTGTTTTTCAGAATACGGTACTGGCAAACTTCATATCATTGAATGGTGATAAAAATCTGCTGCCATCTACCAGGATGATGAAGATGAAAAACGATGGTGGACATCCCAGCAAGACAATGACCCCAAACACAAAGCCAAGTAAACTCTCCATTGGTTTCTAAGAAAGGAAATAAAACTGCTAGAATGGGCCAGCCAATCACCTGACTTGAATTCAATAGAAAATCTATGGAAAGAACTAAAGATCAGAGATCATAGAAGAGGCCCACGGGAGCTTCAAGATTTGAAGACTATTTGTGTGGAAGAATGGGCCAAAATCACAGCTGAGCAACGCATGCAACTAGTTTCTCCATACAGGAGCCGGCGTCTTGAAGCTGTCATCACCAACAAAGGACTTTGTACCAATACATTTCAGTTAGTGGGTTCCAATACTTTTTCCCCGCGTCCTTCCATTTTATTACATAGAACTTCATTTCTGAACGTATTTGTTTTGGTGTCTTTGTATTGATGGATTGCAACGGGTTGTTACCGTCATGTGGGGAACATTTCATGTCAATATCACCTTTACCAATAGATCTACCTAGAAAAATGGTGACGTGTCCAATACTTATTTTACCTGCTGTATACATGACTAGGGTAGTTCAGATAACTTACTGCCCCAACTCAATTATGTACCTGCCAACACCTTTCCCTTTTCTCCCCAGTAATGACACGGACACTGTGTTGGATTTAAATGGCCGCTTTATTAACTCAAACCTATTTAGAACATAAACCTTATATGAATAGATGATTGCAGATCCCTGACGACACCATCTTCCAAAACCTTTGGAATCTGTGGTACCTCTAAGTTAGATTCTGTCCCCAGCCGCAACACCGCCTCGGGGACTTACTAACTGACCACAGACCCCTTACCACCTTACTACCCGGTAGTCTAGACTGAACTAGACAAACCAGGAGGACTCCATACCTGAGACGGGTCCCACCGTTTTATCAAAATACCTCAATTTTGTACCTTCGTCAAGGACCCCAATCGCCACACCTTTTGTATGAAGTACTTCCAAACTTCTCCTCTAGGGCGGGAGGGCGGGACGTTCCACCACCGACTTCCACCTGCAACCGATGCCTCCTACTTCCTCCCTTCACCAACTATCCAGCTCCTCCCTATCCTGCACTAAACTCCTCCAATCAGGTAAGGGGCCAGTTTATTTTCCTTGAACAGTCCCAACCCCTCTTTAACCCATTGCAGCCTAAAAGTTCCTTCCACCCCGTCATGTATGCCCTGCGCTTACATTTCCTTCCAGCTCCGTGCATGTCTGTATATTGCTGGGACAGTCCCTTTGGTCTTCTCTCCCACCAATGCTGTGTTCAGGACCATGTCCTGGGACCACAGTATTAGGACGATGAACAGATCCATTCATTGTGTGAAGAAGGAGATCCGGGGATTTTAGGAAAGGAAGTTTTGAACATTTTTGTTGGTTCATTTGCCGTTTTTCTGGAAAGTAGTATCTCCGGGAACGTTCGTATCGTTGGTTGTAGGCGATCTGATGGAGATGTCTCCTCTCCGGTAGATGAAGGGTTGGAGATGATGGCTGATGGACTTGACAAGGTGGGATTGCAGAGTAAGTCATTATCCTGACACCTCGGAGATAATTAATCTGTACAGAAATTAATTGTTGTCATTCCTGTTGACGACTCATTACAGCGACGCCGAACTGTTTACTGATTAGCGCCACGTGAATTCCCCTCCACGCAGTGCGGCAGATAAGCTCTCCTCGGTGGTGTCACCATTGTTGTAGATGTTGATATTACATGTGTTTGTCCACGGCTTCTTTAATTGGAGCTCTAATAACGGGGATTGGATAACCCCCTCCCCCCCGCTGGGATACTGAGAAAAGTGTTAAAGGAAAGAAATATACATTGTAACTAAATGTAACCAAAGAACACTCACATCTTATATCAGGTACTGTGGGCTCCCCGGGTGTGTTGAGTCCGGAGATCCCGAGAAGGTTTGGTTTGGCTCTTGGATATTTCCAGAGAGGGGCCCTCAAACTGGCTCTGTCGGCGACAGCTGACACGAAGGAAAGCACCAATCGGTGGTCAAGAGTAAAATCCAGAAACAAGTTCTGGTCGGGTAGGCTGAAGGCCTCTTGAGCCCCCCTAGGGAAAGAGAGCCTTGACTGATGGGGGCATGGCCGGGTGCCGGACAAAGGAAATGATTGTTTAAAAGGAGAGAAATATACATTGTAACTAAATGTAACCAAAGAACACACAGATCTTATATCAGGTACTGTGGGCTCCCCGGGTGTGTTGAGTTCAGAGATCCCGAGAAGGTTTGGTTTGGCTCTTGGATAGTTCCAGAGAGGGGCCCTCAAACTGGCTCTGTCGGCGACAGCTGACACAAAGGAAAGCACCAATCGGCGGTCAAGAGTAAAATCCAGAAACAAGTTCTGGTCGGGTAGACTGAAGGCCTCTTGAGCCCCCCTAGGGAAAGAGAGCCTTGACTGATGGGGGCATGGCCGGGTGCCGGACAAAGGAAATGATTGTTTAAAGGAGAGAAATATACATTGTAACTAAATGTAACCAAAGAACACTCAGATCTTATATCAGGTACTGTGGGCTCCCTGGGTGTGTTGAGTCCAGAGATCCCGAGAAGGTCTGGTTTGGCTCTTGGATATTTCCAGAGAGGGGCCCTCAAACTGGCTCTGTCGGCGACAGCTGACACGAAGGAAAGGACCAATCGGTGGTCAAGAGTAAAATCCAGAAACAAGTTCTGGTCGGGTAGGCTGAAGGCCTCTTGAGCCCCCCTAGGGAAAGAGAGCCTTGATTGATGGGGGCATGGCCGGGTGCCGGACAAAGGAAATGATTGGTAGAAACATGGGGGGTGGGATGGGCCTGAGCTCAGGGAACGTGGGCCCACAGGGAATTCTGGGTCTTTCGGAAGTGTTGGTTGGAAGAGCTGCCCACCCTCCCGCCCCTTTTTTCCTCTGTTATGGTATGTCACAGCTTGTTGCGGTTTCTTGAACTTGCCAGCATTTAAAGTTGTTGTAATGGACTATGCCCTTGACGGAAATTGGCAGTAGGCTGTCTGTCCAGCACTTATGGTAAGGACAGGCCCCACTTCCACCTTTTGGAATTGAGTCCTCACAGTACGACTGTGACTGGCACTGGTTAAATGTGTTCACATGTTACGTGTTGGAATTTAATAAAGCTGTGGCCTTGCCCTTTCCAACCTAATGGTTGCAAGTGTTTTATTTAATGGGGTAAAAGGGCAAGGGAGGTGGTGGGGGGATTTGATCCCATTGGTTACATTTATTTGAACCTGGGCCCTTTGCGCCTCAGCGGTCACGTGTTCAGGCTCAACCATAACACAGGCAAGGGACCAGGAGGAGGACAGCCAACAGACAGAGCTACAATAGAAGACTACCTGGGAGCAGTGGCTTGCCTGGGCCCGGCCTCCGGGGGCGGTTGCCCCCCCCCCAGGTGAAAAATTCTTAAGGGGTGCAAAATTAGTAAGATTTTGAGGTGAGAAGAGGCGGGAGATCGGTCTATGAGCGCTCATGTTCTGGTCCTGTCAGCAGCACGGTCCTTCCTCTCTTAGGCTGTGTATGTGTGTGTGTGGGGGGGGGGGTAACAGCTGGGCCATTCTAAGGAATGGGAGGAGTTGAGAAGAGAGAGCAGTGCCACTGGGGGGGGGGTAGATGGAGTTGGGGGTGCACAGTTAGGGGGTGAAGGGATTGGGGTGGTGTATGGAGTTAGGGCCACAATGATGGGGTGAAGGGAGGGGGGTGCACAATGAGTGGGGCGGGGTATAGAGTGGGGGGTGCTCACTTAGGACATGGAATGTATGAAAAAGTTGGACACACAGGGGATCTCAGGTGAGGCACGGAGTTTCCCGCTATGTATCATACGAGTATTCTAGCGGGGGGGAAGAGAGTTCTAACAGTCCTCGGGCTAAGGGGTGCAATACCTACCTCGCCCCACGCTATGCCACTGCCTAGGAGGTATGGTTACTGAACCCTATGGGGGTCTATTTATGTAAAATTTGCCTTAGCTTTCATAGAGCCATCTCAAATTTCCCCCCTTAATGTGTCTAATGTGTGCATTTCCTATGATAATCAGCTCCATCTAGTGGCCATATTATGATATTTTCGTGGTTGCTGCAATACTGCAACATGGCCACTAGGTGGAGCTGATATTAGAGACATTATGAGGATTATTTGAAACAGAAGGGCTTAGCGGGGGGGGGGGGGGGGATTCCTCCCTTCACCTCACTTGTGTGGATAGAGGAATCCGTTCATTTTGATCGATCTATGGCCAGCTTCATCCTTGGCATTAGGTATTCTCCAGAAGCTCCAATGGTGCAAATGTTGCATTTCCAACACCAAGGGCACAAGGTGTTAGAAAATAGGTGTGCGCAGGCGGTGTGCCGCGGGGGGGTGCCGCGGGGGGGTGCCGCGGGGGGGGGGGTGCCTCGGGGGGTGTGCCGCGGGGGTGCACCAGGGCAATACAGCCAACCCTCCTGTACCGGGCCCATGTCCTATCAGTTCAAAAGGGGAGCTTGGGCACCTGCCTAGGAGGAGGACCGGCTGTATTACCTTATTGCAGACATTGATTCTCTTGTTCCTCCCCCTGCAGCACTGCCAGCTTCTCCTCATTTTCCTCCCTCCGGGGGGGGGGGGGGGTCAGGAGGAGGGGGAGGGGCTGGAAAATATGTCATTTACTGGCCCCTTCCTTTTTTGAATGAACACAGTGAGCGATTGGTACTTCCGTGTCCATTCATCACTGAATGAATGTGTTTACTATGCTTCAGTTTGTGAATGAATAGGAAGCTGGTAAGTGCTTCCTATTCATTCATCTGTGTCTTAAATGTGAGACATCGGGGGTCCGCTTAGACCCCCTGAGATTTCACCAACTCCCCCCAACAGGGCACCTAAAAAAATTAATCAATTAATTAAAACAAATTTAAAAAAAATCTAAAAACTTAAAAAAAAAAGTAAAAAGAAAACAAAATGATAAAAAACATTGGTTTGCTCTCTCTAATTTCTATAAACACCCCTAACCACTGCCTGTCGTTCTGAATCTGAGCTCATCCTAATGCACTGGGCTGCCCACTCCTCTGCCAGGAGGGTATGTGGGGGATGGGCAGCTGGCAGACAGTAAGACAGTCAAGGAAGATGGCGGATAGAGATCAGGATCCAAATACAGGTCGAATATCCAAGAAACGATCCGAAGAAAGTTCAGACGAGAGGATAAAAGCTGACAGAACCCGCTGATCGGGCGCTGGGGGGGGGGGGGGGGAGTATTGAGTTCTTTGTGGGAGGAGTTTGGGGACGGCCCCTTCCTGTTCCAACATGACTGCCCACCAAGGCACAAAGCAAGGTCCATAAAGACATGGAGGAGGGAGTTTGGGGTGGAGGAACTTGACTGGCCTGCACAGAGTCCTGACCTCAACCCGATAGAACACCTTTGTGATGAATTAGAGTGGAGACTGTGAGCCAGGCCTTCTCATCCAACATCAGTGCCTGACCTCACAAATGCTCTCCTGGAAGAATGGTCAAACATTCCCATAGACACCCTCCTAAACCTTGTGGACGGCCTTCCCAGAAGAGGTGAAGCAGAGAGGTGGGGGGGGGGGGGGTTGCAGAAGGGAGAACTGGGAAAGTATATGAGAAGAGGGGATTTATGCAGATAGGGGAGGTGGGGGCAAATTTAGCAAAGAGGAGAGCTGGGAAATGGGGAGATTTGTGCAGAGAGGAGAGCTGGGAAAGGGGAGATTTGTGCAGAGAGGAGAGCTGAGAAAGGGGGAGATTTGTGCAGAGAGGAGAGCTGGGAAAGGGGGAGATTTGTGCAGAGAGGAGAGCTGGGAAAGAGGGAGATTTGTGCAGAGAGGAGAGCTGGGAAAGGGGGAGATTTGTGCAGAGAGGAGAGCTGGGAAAGGGGGAGATTTGTGCAGAGAGGAGAGCTGGGAAAGGGGGAGATTTGTGCAGAGAGGAGAGCTGGGAAAGGGGGAGATTTGTGCAGAGAGGAGAACTAGGAAAGGGGGAGATTTGTGCAGAGAGGAGAGCTGGGAAAGGGGGAGATTTGTGCAGAGAGGAGAGCTGGGAAAGAGGGAGATTTGTGCAGAGAGGAGAGCTGGGAAAGGGGGAGATTTGTGCAGAGAGGAGAGCTGGGAAAGGGGGAGATTTGTGCAGAGAGGAGAGCTGAGAAATGGGGAGATTTGCACAGAGAGGAGAGCTGGGAAAGGAGGAGATTTGTGCAGAGAGGAGAGCTGGGAAAGGGGGAGATTTGTGCAGAGAGGAGAGCTGGGAAAGGGGGAGATTTGTGCAGAGAGGAGAGCTGGGAAAGGGGGAGATTTGTGCAGAGAGGAGAGCTGGGAAAGGGGTAGATTTGTGCAGAGAGGAGAACTAGGAAAGGGGGAGATTTGTGCAGAGAGGAGAGCTGGGAAAGGGGGAGATTTGTGCAGAGAGGAGAGCTGGGAAAGGGGGAGATTTGTGCAGAGAGGAGAGCTGGGAAATGGGGAGATTTGTGCAGAGAGGAGAGCTGGGAAAGGGGGAGATTTGTGCAGAGAGGAGAGCTGGGAAAGAGGGAGATTTGTGCAGAGAGGAGAGCTCGGAAAGAGGGAGATTTGTGCAGAGAGGAGAGCTGGGAAACGGGGAGATTTGTGCAGAGAGGAGAGCTGGGAAATGGGGAGATTTGTGCAGAGAGAACTGAGAAAGGGGGAGATTTGTGCAGAGAGGAGAGCTGGGAAAGGGGGAGATTTGTGCAGAGAGGAGAGCTGGGAAAGGGGGAGATTTGTGCAGAGAGGAGAGCTGGGGAAGGGGGTGATTTGTGCAGAGAGGAGAGCTGGGAAAGGGGGAGATTTGTGCAGAGAGGAGAGCTGAGAAATGTGGAGATTTGCACAGAGAGGAGAGCTGGGAGAGGGGGATTTCTACTTTTTACTATTATTTGGTGCCTCTGTACTTCTCTACCCTAAGGAAGGTGTGGTTGGGGGTGGAGTTTGGGCATGCTTGGGGGCGGGTTTGGGTGTGGTTTGAGGGCGGAAAGTTGGCCGTGGAGTTCCTGCACCTTTTCTCTGAGAAGCCTTTACCAGTTCCCAACACAAATGTAACAGTTTCTTCACTTTCTCTACAATCTCTCCTTGTAGTTCTTCCAGACACGGAGCTCCCCGTCTCTCTCACGAGACCCTCCGATTCACTGACTCTGAATCCCTTGAGCTCCTCCAATCTTCATGGTGGTATCTTCCTCAAGCGTCTCCCCCGCCTCTCTCCTGGGTCCTTAGCTTGGCACTCCAGATACTCCTCAAGCTTCACCCCACTGGCCGGCTCGGTCCCTGGCTTGGCACACAAGACTGCTCTGGAAGTGTCACCTCCGATGGTTGGGTCCCTGACTTGGCACACAAGGCTGCTCTGCAGAGGTCACCTCCGATGGTTGGGTCCCTGACTTGGCACACAAGGCTGCTCTGCAGAGGTCACCTCCGATGGTTGGGTCCCTGACTTGGCACACAAGGCTGCTCTGCAGAGGTCACCTCCGATGGTTGGGTCCCTGGCTTGGCACACAAGGCTGCTCTGCAGAGGTCACCTCTGATGGCTCGGTCCCTGGCTTGGCACACAAGGCTGCTCTGCAGAGGTCACCTCCGATGGTTGGGTCCCTGGCTTGGCAGACAAGATTGCTCTGGAAGTGTCACCTCCGTTGGTTGGGTCCCTGACTTGATACCCACTGAAGTTTCCCGATTCCTCACCGCCCCCGGTTGGTGAGAATGTTGCTCCGGTACTTGCTTCCGTTACTCACTGTGGTCCCCGATAACAAGGTGGTTGGTCTACTTCCGACCACGAGAGGTTCTCCGGCCGGCAGAACCGTCACTTCCGGTTGGACTGCAAGCCGCAATCCCAACCCTACACTGCTCTCTTACTTCTGGAAAGGCCCTCAGACAGCCTGGCAGTCAGATGTCCCCCCCGGGATAGGACCAATCTCCAGCCTAGCAGCCTGGGGCAAAATGACACACGTCCACCCAGACAGCCGTCCAGGTGGCACAGAACCCCGATCACCTGACCTCACCCGAATATATAGGTTCTCCCAGTAGGCCAAGGGATCCAAGAAAACCCTGCCCATTGGCTGAGATACCCCACATACCCATAACCTCACCTTCCAATGGCCTTCTCATATCTGGTACCACCAAGTACCCGTCCACCTAGTGGTAGAAGAGAGAAGTGCAACCAGGCCAAACTTGGGGAGAAATCAATAGATCTCTAACAATTAGTCAAGATGAATATTCCTGGCAAGTAAATTTCAAGGAGTAACCCTGCCTAAACTCCAGGGTGCTACATATAGGAGGGCGGGGTATATAAGAGGGCGGGGTATATGGGAGGGTGGGGTATATAAGAGGGTGGGGTATAAAGAAGGGCAGGGTATATAAGAGGGCGGGGTATAAAGAAGGGCAGGGTATATAAGAGGGCGGGGTATATGGGAGGGTGGGGTATATAAGAGGGTGGGGTATAAAGAAGGGCGGGGTATATAGAAGGGCGGGGTATATAGGAGGGTGGAATATATAGGAGGGTGGAATATATAGGAGGGTGGGGTATATAGGAAGTTAGGGTATATACAGTAGGAAGGTGTGGTATATAGGAGGGTGGGGTATATAGAAGGGTGGGGTATATACATACCCCATCCTCTTATATACCCCACCCTCCTATATACCCCGCTCTCCCACATACCCCGCCCTCCTATATACTACACCCACCTATTTACCCCACCTGCAGTTATATGTTCAATACAGGTGAAGCTCAGTCTTCTTGTCATTTCCTTCTCTGGTTCCCCCTCCCCCTCATCTACATGATAATGACATTATTCAATAAAACCTTTCTGTTTTCATCACATTCCTTATTTTAGGATCTGTGATGTCATCACCGGGTCTCTGTGCTTCTCTATGCAATGCAGGCAGATCAAGGCTGGTGGGAGGAGCCAGCAGGGGGCGGTACATAGCTTCCTGATAACATCCCAGCCCCCGCCCTCTGTACTCATCTCAAGAGCCCTCAGTCCTGATGCAAGCAGTGGGAGGAGTTATGCAAATATCAAAATGTCATGATGGGTGGGTGTCAGTCTGGAGGAGTGGGCGTTCCTTGGCAGGCTGTATTTGCATAGGTAACGCCCACATGTGACTCTGAGCCTCCATGATTGACAGAACGGAAATCCAATAAATGAAAGGGGTGGGGCCAGGCTGGGGAGAAAGACCCTAGAACCTAGATGATGCTGGACGTCCTCCAGCCAGGAAATGGGGTGGGGCTCTGTCTGACTTGCTGCAGCTTGTAGTGCACATGGTGAGAAGCTCACAGTGTGCGGTGAAATCAGAGGAAGGCGGTACAACCTGTGCAGGTCCGGAGGGGAGGCCGGAGGGGGGACATGAGGGCTCTTTAAAATGTTTCCACACTATTTTTTAACTCTATTAAATATAAAAAGGTGCGGAAACTTTTTGCAGACCCCCCATATAATAAAATGACCCCCCTTCATAATTATCCTCATTGAATGAGAAGTACAATTACATGAAATCTGACTTAACCCCTTCCCACCCGCACTACACCCGAAATACGGCTCACTCTGTTGGGTGGTCGTCCTCCCGGATCTCGCTGCCCGGCGCGTCCTTCAGACTCAGCTGATCACAGATCGGGGTAAAGGGCCAATCACAGCGGCGCTTTACCATGTGATCAGCTGTGACCAATGACAGCTGATCACAGATGTAAACACAAGCCGGGTATCAGCATTTATTTCCTCACACTGACAACATGAGGAGAGGAGAGGAGAGGAGAGGAGAGGAGAGGGGAGGAGAGGAGAGAGGAGGAGAGGACAGGAGAGGAGAGGAGAGGAGAGGAGAGGAGAGGAGAGGAGAGGAGAGAGAGGAGAGGAGAGGAGAGGAGAGGACAGGAGAGGAGAGGAGAGGAGAGGAGAGGAGAGAGAGGAGAGGAGAGGAGAGGAGAGGAGAGGAGAGAGAGGAGAGGAGAGGAGAGGAGAGGGGAGGAGAGGAGAGAGGAGGAGAGGACAGGAGAGGAGAGGAGAGGAGAGGAGAGGAGAGGAGAGAGAGGAGAGGAGAGGAGAGGAGAGGAGAGGAGAGGGGAGGAGAGGAGAGAGAGGAGAGGAGAGGAGAGGAGAGGAGAGGAGAGGAGAGGAGAGGAGAGGGGAGGAGAGGAGAGAGGAGGAGAGGAGAGGGGAGGAGAGGAGAGGAGAGAGGAGGAGAGGAGAGGGGAGGAGAGGAGAGGGGAGGAGAGGAGAGAGGAGGAGAGGAGAGGAGAGGAGAGAGAGGAGAGGAGAGGAGAGGAGAGGAGAGGAGAGAGAGGAGAGGAGAGGAGAGGAGAGCTGATAACCAGCTAGTGTTAAAGGGACATCTACACTGATAATCAGGGCAGTCCCAACAGTGCCCATCAGTGCTGCCAATCAGTGCCCATCAATGCCTCCTCATCAGTGTCACCTTTCAGTACCCACCAGTGCTGCCAATCATTCCCCCCATCCCTCCTCATCATTGTCACCTATCAGTGCCCACCAGAGCTGCCAATCAGTGCCCATCAATGCCTCCTGATCAGTGTAATCTATCAGTGCCCACTAGTGCTGCCAATCAGTGCCCATCAATGCCTCCTGATCAGTGTAATCTATCAGTGCCCACCAGTGCTGCCAATCAGTGCCTCCTCAATGGTTTCACCTATCAGTACCCACCAGTGCCTCCTCATCAGTATCACCTATCAGTGCCCACTAGTGCTGCCAATCAGTGCCCATCAATGCCTCCTCATCAGTGTCACCTTTCAGTACCCACCAGTGCTGCCAATCAGTGCCCACCAGTGACTCCTCATCAGTGTCACCTCTCAGTGCCCACCAGTGCCTCCTCTTTCGTTTCTTTAGCAAAAAAAAAACCCCAGAGGTGATTAAATACCACCAAAAATAAATCTATTTGTGTGAAAATAATGATAAAAATGTCCTCTGTGTACAGTGTTGTATGACCGTGTAATTGTCATTCAAAGTGTGACAGCACTGAAAGCTGAAAACTGGCCTGGGCAGGAAGGGGGGTGGGGTGCCCGGTAGGCAAGTGGTTAATACTCCACACACCAGCTGCAAGCTGAAATCAGGCATGCAAGTGGGAGTGTCTGCTTTGTAAGCCGACGGGTCGGAAGAGGGAGTGACTTGAGAGTGGGAGGGCTCTGGTGATATCATCAGAATTTGCTAGCAGTCTAAAAGAAGCCAGCAGAAGGCGGAGCTTTGGGCAGGTCCCCTTTGTGACTTGCTGTAGGTCCCTCTTAGGACAGTCCCTTGTAAAGCGATATACAATTTTATTTATTTTTTAGTAGGCCAATGACGTCACGGGGGGGGGGATTCTCATCCTTTGCAGCATCTGGTCTATCCTGTGTTTGGGCTCCGCCTTCTTCTATGACGGGCCGCCGCACCTAAATATCCAGCAACTTCTCCTGCAGAGCAATGTTTTCCAGCTCATGAAAAGACTTCGGGTCTCTTTAGCTCCATCTAGTGGCCACAATGCAGCATTTTTCTTGATTGAAAATACCAATTCAGGACAATAACACATTATGTCCACTAGATGGAGCTGACGTTTATAGGAAATCTTATAGGGATTTCCTATAAACGGTTGGTGAGTCTGGCCCCGGCTCATAGAGAAAGGTCCTACGCACAGAAGGCATGCAAAGCGAAGAAATCAGCTGCACTTCTGCATGCCGCCACTTCTCAAGGACTTATGGTTCACTAAGGTGACGTCAACACTTTGCCATTTATTCAAATACTTTTTTTTTTTTATCAATGTCGCCGGCGGTATTCGTATTTCTCTTATTCTTTTTTTCCCCGCAAAAGATGGCGAAGCCGCCGTCGGCTCGCCTGGCTCTGCGTCTGCAGCACAAAGCACACAAAGTCTCTTCTTTTCCTTTTTTTTTCAGAAAAATCTTCTAAAAAGCAAATTTTTCCTCTTTTATTTTTTTCTTTCTCTTTTCCGCGGCAGCGAAGAAAGGACCAATTTGGCGCACAATGGCGGGCGCTCCAATCAGCGCCTCTTCTGTCTGAGGTCTTTGTAGCCGTTTGTGAAATGAGGCCAATTACCAGAGAGCTAATGTCAGGGCAACGAGCGCTGAATGGCGGGGGCAGGGCTGATTGAGGGATATTTGTGTGTTCATCGCCCGGCGTCTGGATACCTGGAGCCGCGAGAACACCTCCCGACCGCCAACATGGCGGGTCTGAGGGGTCTACAAAATAAAGATGTCACCAGTCACTGACGAGTCCGGGGTTGCCTAATTCAATTTCTAAAATGAATGTTACACCGAACGTTCTCCTCGCCGTACAACTTTGTGATACATTCTGATACATTGTTATACATTGTGATACTTCCTTATACAGTGCCTTGAAAAAGTATTCATACCCCTTGACATTTCCCACATTTTGTGATGTTGCAACCAAAAATGTAAATGTATTTTATTGGGATTTTATGTGATAGACCAACACAAAGTGTCACATAATTGTGAAGTGGAAGGAAAATGATAAATGATACAAATAAATATGTGAAAAGTGTGGGGGGGGGGATTTGTATTCAGCCCCCTTTACTCTGATACCCCTAACTAAAATCTAGAGCAACCAATTGCCTTCAGAAGTCACCTAATTAGTAAATAGAGTCCCCCTGTGTGTCATTTAATCTCAGTATAAATACAGCTGTTCTGTGAAGCCCTCAGAGGTTTGTTAGAGAACCTTAAAGAACAAACAGCATCATGAAGGCCAAGGAACACACCAGACAGGTCAGGGATAAAGTTGTGGAGAAGTATAAAGCAGGGTTAGGTTATAAAAAAATCTCCCAAGCTTTGAACATCTCATGGAGCTCTGTTCAATCCATCATCGGAAAATGGGAAGAGGATGGCACAACTGCAAACCTACCAAGACATGGCCGTCCACCTAAACTGACCGGCCGGGCAAGGAGAGCATTCATCAGAGAAGAGCCAAGAGGTCCATGGTAACTCTGGAGGAGCTGCAGAGATCCACAGCTCAGGTGGGAGAATCTGTCCACAGGACAACTATTAGTCGTGTTCTCCACAAATCTGCCCTTTATGGAAGAGTGACAAGAAGAAAGACATTGGTGAAAGAAAGTCATAAGAAGTCCTGTTTGTAGTTTGTGAGAAGCCATGTGGAGGACACAGCAAACATGTGGAAGAAGGTGATCTGGTCAGAGGAGACCAAAATTCTACTTTATGGCCTAAAAGTAAAACGCTATGTGTGGGGGAAACTAACACCGCACATCACCCTGAACACACCATCCCCACTGTGAAACATGGATTGAATCCAATTCTTGATCTCCAGCGACTCCAGCGAGGAACACGCACAGGATCCTGCCTCCACCGGAGGCGCCCAGCCAATGACGAGGCGCTAGCTTGACAGCTCTTATGTAGCTGAGGGCGGGGCCACCCGTCACTCTGACAAGGGGAAACGCCGGGGTTTCCCAGTGCTGTGTACGGGTGACCCCGCCCCCCTCTAATGCAACGCAGGATTCCCCTTGTCAGAGTGACAGGTGGCCCCGCCCTCAGCTACATAAGAGCTGTCAAGCTGGCGCCGCATCATTGGCTGGGTGTCTCCGGTGGAGGCAGGATCCTGTGCGTGTTCTTCGCTGGAGTCGCTGGAGATCGAGAATTGGATTACATCGCTGGAATCACTTTTTTATTTTTTATTTTTTTATTTTTAATAAAGGACTCGTCCCAAGCCGTCTCCTGTGGTTTTTTAACATTTTGACACTTTCTTTTTGTGAAATGGTTGGGGTACAATGTACCTCTTACCAATTCACATGGGGAGGGTGCCGGGATCTGGGGGTCCCCTTGTTAAAGGGGGCTTCAAGATTCCGATTAGCCCCCTGCCCGCAGACACCCACAACCACCCGGCAAGGGTTGTGGGGATGAGGCCCTTGTTCCCATCAACATGGGGACATCCTCCCCATGTCGAGGGCATGTGGCCTGGTATGGTTCAGGAGGGGGAAGCGCTCTCTCACACCCCCCTCTTTTCCTGCGGCCTGCCAGGTTGCGTGCTTGGATAAGGGTCTGGTATGGATTTTTGGGGGAACTCCACACCATTTTTTTTTTAAATTTTGGCGCGGAGTTCCCCTTAATATCCTTACCAGACCTGAAGGGCCTGGTAATGGAATTTTGGGGGACCCCCACGCATTTTTTTTTTTTCAATGGCTTTCGATGACTTTTATGTGTATTGTCGAGACCAATAATACACAAAAGTGTCAAAAAGTGTCAGTGGGAGAAATAGTGCCCCATCATTGGTATCAGTGGGAGGAATAGTGTCCCATTATTGGTATAAGTGGGAGGAATAGTGCCCCATCATTGGTATCAGTGGGAGGAATAGTGCCCCATCATTGGTGTCAGTGGGAGCAATAGTGCCCCATCATTGGTGTCAGTGGGAGCAATAGTGCCCCATCATTGGTGTCAGTGGGAGCAATAGTGCCCCATCATTAGTGTCAGTGGGATAAATAGTGTCCCATCATTGGTGTCAGTGGGAGGAATAGTGTCCTAAGGGCCAGATAAAAGCAAGCAAAGGGTTACATCCGACCCACAGGCCGTAGTTTGGAGACCACTGCCCAAAGTATTGGGAGCCATAAGAACTTCGGGGGGCTTCAGTAACCAAAACTGCAGTGTTTATCCTCATGACACAACACAAGAAGCACCTCCATGGTTAACAGAGGACGGAATTAAAATTAGACTTGAGAAACTTAACATTAATAAATCACTAGGACCAGATGGCTTGCATCCGAGGGTACTTAGGGAACTCAGTCAAGTGATTGCCAGACCATTGTTCCTAATTTTTACAGACAGTCTACTGACTGGAATGGTACCAGCTGATTGGAGAAAAGCCAATGTAGCACCAATATTTAAAAAGGGCCCAAAATACATCCCTGGGAATTACAGACCAGTTAGCCTAACATCAATAGTATGTAAACTCTTGGAGGGGATGATAAGGGACTATATACAAGATTTTAGTAATAAGAACGATATCATTAGCAGTAATCAGCATGGATTCATGAAGAATCGTTCTTGCCAAACCAATCTATTAACCTTCTATGAGGAGGTGAGTTGCCATCTAGATAAAGGAAGGCCCGTAGACGTGGTGTATCTGGATTTTGCAAAAGCATTTGACACAGTTCCCCATAAACGTTTACTGTACAAAATAAGGTGCGTTGGCATGGACCATAGGGTGAGTACATGGATTGAAAACTGGCTACAAGGGTTCAGAGGGTGGTGATAAATGGGGAGAACTCGGAATGGTCGGGGGTGGGTAGTGGGGTTCCCCAGGGTTCTGTGCTGGGACCAATCCTATTTAATTTGTTCATAAACGACCTGGAGGATGGGGTAAACAGCTCAATCTCTGTATTTGCAGACGATACTAAGCTAAGCAGGGCAATAACTTCTCCGCAGGATGTGGAAACCTTGCTAAAAGAACTGAACAAATGAATGGGGGAGGGGCGACTACATGGTAAATGAGGTTCAATGTAGAAAAATGTAAAATAATGCATTTGGGTGGCAAAAATCTGAATGCAATCCATAGACTGGGGGGAGAACCTCTGGGGGATCTAGGATGGAAAAGGACCTGGGGGTCCTAGTAGATGATAGGCTCAGCAATGACATGCAATGCCAAGCTGCTGCTAATAAGGCAAACAGAATATTGGCATTAAAAAGGGGGATCAACTCCAGAGATAAAACGATAATTCTCCCGCTCTACAAGACTCTGGTCCGGCCGCACCTGGAGTATGCTGTCCAGTTCTGGGCACCAGTCCTCAGGAAGGATGTACTGGAAATGGAGCGACTACAAAGAAGGACAACAAAGCTAATAAAGGGTCTGGAGGATCTTAGTTATGAGGAAAGGTTGCAAGCGCTGAACTTATTCTCTCTGGAGAAGAGACGCTTGAGAGGGGATATGATTTCATTATATAAATACAGGACTGGTGACCCCACAATATATAAATACCGGACTGGTGACCCCACAATATATAAATACCGGACTGGTGACCCCACAATATATAAATACCGGACTGGTGACCCCACAATATATAAATACCGGACTGGTGACCCCACAATAGGGATAAAACTTTTTCGCAGAAGAGAGTTTAATAAGACTCGTGGCCACTCATTACAATTAGAAGAAAAGAGGTTTAACCGTAAACTACGTAGAGGGTTCTTTACTGTAAGAGCGGCAAGGATGTGGAATTCCCTTCCACAGGCGGTGGTCTCAGCGGGGAGCATTGATAGCTTCAAGAAACTATTAGATAATCACCTGAATGACCGCAAGATACAGGGATATATAATGTAATACTGACATATAATCACACACATAGGTTGGACTTGATGGACTTGTGTCTTTTTTCAACCTCACCTACTATGTAACTTCTGGTTATGGGTTAGTACGTGAATATGGTACTGTATGTGAAAGGATATAAAGACATGATTTGACTAGTTTGAACCAGCTCCATAAAGACGAGGGTTGACTAGTTTAGACCAGCTCCATAAAGACATGGGTTTACTAGTTTGGACCAGCTCCCTAAAGACATGATTTGACCAGTTTGGACCTGCACCATAAGGACATAGGCTGACCAGTTTGGACCAGATCCATACAGACATGGGTTGACCAGTTTAGACCAGCTCCATAAAGACATGGGTTGACCAGTTTAGACCAGCTCCATAAAGACATGGGTTGACCAGATTAGGTCAGCTCCATAAAGACAAGGGTTGACCAGTTTGGACCAGCTCCATTAGGACATAGATTGACCAGTTTAGATCAGCTCCCTAAAGACATGGTTTGACACCAGTTTGAACTAGCTCCATAAAGAGATTTGACCAGTTCCAAAAGATATGGTTTGATCAGTTTGGACCTGCACCATAAGGACATGGGTTGACCAGTTTGTACCAGCTCCATAAAGACAAGGGTTGACCAGTTTGAACCAGCTCCATAAAGACATGGGTTGACCAGTTTGTACCAGCTCCATAAAGACAAGGGGTAACCAGTTTGAACCAGCTTCATAAAGACATGGGTTGACCAGTTTGAGCCAGTTCTATAAAGACATGATTTGACCAGTTTGAATCAGCTCCATAAAGACAAGGGTTGACCAGTTTAGACCAGCTCCATAAAGACATGGGTTGACCAGTTTGTACCAGCTCCATAAAGACATGGGTTGCCCCTAGCTCCATAAAAAGATTTGACCAGTTCCAAAAGATATGGTTTGGTCAGTTTGGACCTGCACCATAAGGACATGGGTTGACCAGTTTGTACCAGTTCCATAAAGACAAGGGTTGACCAGTTTGAACCAGCTCCATAAAGGCATGGGTTTACCAGTTTGGACCAGCTCCCTAAAGACATGATTTGACCAGTTTGGACCTGCACCATAAGGACATAGGCTGACCAGTTTGGACCAGCTCCATACAGACATGGGTTGACCAGTTTAGACCAGCCCCATAAAGACATGGGTTGACCAGATTAGGTCAGCTCCATAAAGACAAGGGTTGACCAGTTTGGACCAGCTCCATTAGGACATAGGTTGACCAGTTTAGATCAGCTCCCTAAAGACATGGTTTGACACCAGTTTGAACTAGCTCCATAAAGAGATTTGACCAGTTCCAAAAGATATGGTTTGATCAGTTTGGACCTGCACCATAAGGACATGGGTTGACCAGTTTGGACCAGCTCCATAAAGACATGGGTTGACCCGTTTTGAACCAATTCCATAAAGACATGGTTTCACCAGTTTGGACCAATTCCATAAAGACATGGGGTAACCAGTTTGGGGTGGGGAGAAATGCCTTTGAGGTGAATTAGAACACCGATCGTGAGCCAAGTTTTCTCATCCAACATCAGTACCTGACCTCACAAATGGGACAAATTCCCACAGAGACCCTGCAAAATCTTGTGGAAAGTCTTTCCAGAGCAGTGGGGGGCTTTTATAGCCACAAAGGGGGGTAACTTCATAATAATGGTCATGATTTTGCCATGGGATGTCCTACAAGATTATGTAAGTGTGATGGGAAGGGATACACAAACCTTAGGTCATACAGTATAATGTATATATCAGCCTTTCTCAACCCTTCACCCCAGAGGAACACCTAAAAGAATTTTTAGGTCTTTGGGATCCATATTGGCATAATATGTGCCATTTACATGATTCAGGTATTTCAGGAAAATACTGCATTATGACCAATAGATGGAGCTGATGATCCTTGGGAATATATAGATTAGAAACATTACAGGAATTATTTGCAATGTCTGTGCAAATTTGTTATAAATAGATTCCTTAAATATCACTTTTGAATAGAGTGACTCTATAACACAATAACAGCTTCCTATTCTAATGGTGTGAATGTTTCATTTATTTATTATTTTCTGAAGAATAAAGTGTTATGTGTGTTTTTTTTTTCTGTGTATAAAACGGGTCTCCAAACGCTCCATACAAGGGTCCAGTTTTCTATCCCTCAGACTATGAGGGGGCCGAACTGTGGCTATTGTGAGAAGAAATAGCCCCTCTGCGTAAACAATGCCCCGTTATTGGTATTGGTGTCAGTGGGAGGAATAGTGCCCCACCCATCATTGGAGCACAGGTGTGTCAGGAGGAAGCTGTCTGGAGCTGCTGCAGGTGATCCGTGTGAGAGGGGAGTGGTGGTGAAATCTCTCCCAGCCCTCCTGGCTCCTTTCTGGGGAAGCCATGGAGGCCAGCAGGGCCTCTCCTGCTGGAAGCTCTCAGCCATCTCCTGGGCCATCAGGTAACATGCCTGCCCCTGTACAAACCATGGCTGGGGATCTCTCTACCCCTTGTGAGGATGAAGGTTCCGAGGCCATTCGGGAGCGAGTGGTGGCCGGGATTAAGGTCCTGAATAGGGAAAGAGACAAGCTCTACAAGCTCAGAGCGGAGGTGAAGCGCTTGAGAAGGCAGCGTGAGGGCTTGCATAGCCAGAGACGTGGATCCATGGATCTGGAGATCCAACTGGCCAAGGTCCGGGTTGAACACCAGGAGACCATTGTGGCCATGATGGAAGGCAGAGATGGGCCATTTAAGGAAAAATTCTGTAATGACAGAAGGTTTGCCAGGATGACAAAAATGGAGGTGGAGGAGGAGACCCCCAGTTCAGACCCCCTGCCCCTTCAGGGAGAGGTAAGCAGCCCCATGCCTTCCCAGGACTCTGGAGGCATGCTCAGGGTAATCCAAGCAATGGAGTCTCCTTTGTGGGAGGATCAGCTGGTGTTTCATGAGGAGGACATTGCTGATAATGTGCCTGACAAGGTAAAGCCTGTCAAGCCTTATGTAGTGCATACAACTGTTTTTGTGAACACTGTGACTGATACAGACAATGTGCCCAGTGACAATCAGGCTGCTAGTCCCATGTGTAGCAATGCTGTGCCTGCTGATGCTGCAGTGCAGCAAAAAATGCATTTAAAAAATGACATTCCTGCAGAGGAACTACAACATTCAGCAGATCCAATTAACCCCCCTTTATCTGAGTCTGAAGCTGTTTGCCCCACAGCTGCTGAAGACTCTACAGCACAGCTTCAGGAGACAGCTGGTATTACATCAGAAACTGTGACTATTCCTGATGGGAATGTGAATGTTTGTGTGACTGATAGCAATCGTCCCAGCACAAGTGTCACGGACAGTCCTACCAACTCCATTCCAGCAGATAATAATAATAATAATAATAATAATAATTGTAATGTACAGACTAATGTGACATCAGTGTGGGGCCTTGGCCCTGATAAGCCTACATTTGCTCAGGTGGTACGCTCTGCTCCTGGTAGCTCCGCCCCCAAGAGGGTTTTCTCCCTGCAACCTACCACCTTGAGCACCCCAGGATCTGGTCTTGGGTCTCTGGCTTCTGCTGGGGGTCCGAGACGAAATGTAGTGATTCTTAAATGGGAAGGTGGTGCAATCCCTCCAGCACGGCGTGTGGTGGTGGACATGATTTTGGAGATGGGTTTTGGGGCAAACGATCTGTATGCCCTAATACAGGTTGCTGGGAGCCGGGAATATACTATTAGTTTCACCAGGCCAGAGGGTCTTGACCTGTTCTGGGAGAGATATGAGGCTCGGTGCAGGTCAAGACCTGAATGGGAAGGTCTGGCCCCAGTGGCGGTTTCACAAAGGTATACAGTAAAAAAAATCACAAAATTTTCTCACTAATGAGAGTGTTCCTGCTTGAGATTTAGAGGTCTGGTTAAAGAATTATGGTGAGGTATTGACTAAGCCCAGCAAAATCCTTGATGAGCGTAACATCTGGACTGGGGGTTGGTCGGTTACAGTCAGGTTGGCCAGGGATGGGAATGTTGTCCGTCACCTGCCCTCCCTCCGCTTTTATAGGGAGGGATAGGATGACTATTTTCTACCCTGGTCAGCCGAAGCTGTGTCACCGCTGTGGAGAAAAGGGGCATTTGAGCTCCTCCTGTTCAGCCTTGATATGTTCAGTGTGTCGGGGTCAGGGTCATATGGCCAGGGACTGCACCGAGATGATCAGGTGCAACCTGTGCCTGCGCCTTGGCCACCCCTATAGCAGATGTCCTGAAGCCTGGCACAATATGGAGAAGGAGGTAATTGATGACATGTCAGGGCTGACAAGGGTGGGAGGGTGAGGCCCCTGGTGTACCATCCTCCTCTGCGGTGACCGACTCCCCTGGTCCTGCTCAGGATCCCTCTCCAGTTCCTGTGGCCACCCCTCCTGTGTCTGTAAGTATTCCTTCTGTATCTGTCTCTGTGTCCCCCCAGCCTACTGTATCCCCTCCTCTTGTGTCAGAACCTTCCAAGTCTGTGCCCCCCGAGTCAGTTACCCCCCAGGAGTCTACCCCTCCTAAGTCTGATTCAAAGGGAGCACCCCCCCCCCCACCAGGAGTGGTAACATGTACTAAAAAGGTTGCTTCTTCCTCTGTAAAGAAGTCTTGTGGAAAGACTTCACAGCAAAAAGTAAGAGATGAGGGCATCTCTGAAGCTGACCTGCAGTACCTGGAGGAGAGAAGGAAGGTTGGGAAGCGGAAGAAGCAGGTGGTGAGGACGGAACAGGCTCCAGTGCATGTCTCCAACCGTTTAGGTCCTCTAATTGGGATATCTCTTCATCTGGAGCTTCTTCGGAGCAAAGTTCTGATTCCGAAATGGAATTTGAGGCGGCCTCAAGAAAGAGAGAGGCTTCTGGTGATGAGCAGCAGAGGGGAGCTAAGAAGCAATCCACCCAATAACCCAAATGGCGGTTCCCCCTCCGTTAAAAGTGGTGACAATAAATGTCGCCAGCATTAAGTCAGTAAGAGCTCGTTCTATGGCCTTCTTTTTGTTCAGCCAATTAGACGCTGAAATTTTATTTTTGCAAGAGACTAGGCTCACCTCCTTGGCAGATATTCATATGGCCAAGAGAGAGTGGAGGTATGGTCCATCTTACTGGTCTCTTGCGGCCGAGCCTTACGGCGGTGTGGCGGTGTTGTTTGAAACCGGCATGGTAACTATCCGGCGGGTTATTGAGGTGGAGATTGGGAGATGTATGGTCTTAGACGTCCTTGTGGGAGGGCAGGACCTGCGCCTAATTAATGTTTATGGACCGCACACAAAGTGGGACAGGAAATGCCTTTTTACAAGGATCAAGCCATTTCTTTTTACATCCCGGCAAGTGGTCTTTGGAGGTGACTTTAATACAGTAACTAGGCCCAAGGACAGGAAGGACTTCAAGGACAGGCTGGGATATGATAGCGTTTTTTTAAATAGTATGGTTAGGGATGCTGGTCTTGTGGATGTGCACATTAAGCACCTCCCGGATGACACTGGGTTCACCTTTCATCGAGGTAATAGTCAGAGTAGAATAGATAGGTTTTTTTTGAAGGAGACGTCTGCTTTCTCACCCCCAGTGGTGCAGGCAGTAGAGTTCTCTGATCATTGTATGCTATCTGTGGTCCTGAATGCTTCAGACGCCCCTCAGAGGGGTAAGGGCATCTGGAGACTGAATTTGACTCTACTCAAGGAAGAACATGTTAGACAATCCTTTGAGGAATTCTTTCAGGCACAGGTGACCATCCTGGAATTTTGTAGCAGCAAGGCTGAGTGGTGGGAGCTGACCAAAAAGAGGATAGCTGGATTCTTCAGGGGCCTAGCCAATAGAAAACAGTTTAACAAATACATGACCTACCAACGTTTACGGAGGAAGCTGGATATTCTTGTCTCGAGAGGAGGAGATCCTGGGGAAATCTCCGAAGTGAAACTCCTTCTCAGGAAGTGTCAATATGACCGGCATGCCTCTTTGGTTCTGGAGAGGGACTATGGGAAGTACCACTCGCCTGACCCTTACCAGAACTGCAAACAAGGTGTAGCAGTTAAAACGGTCGTTGGCCTTAAGGACAGTACAGGTTCCCTGACAAAGTCCAGGTCAGGGATTCTGGAGGTCATGAGGTCCTTTTATGCTGACCTTCTTGGGAGGAAAGAGCTTGACCGTGACAAGATGGAAAGCTTTTTGGAATCTACTCCAGGTTTAAATGATGAAGATGTCCCATTGATGAATTTGACAGAGGAGATCACAGTTGAAGAGGTGATGAGGGCAATTGAACAGCTTGCCATCAAAAAGTCACCTGGACCGGATGGCTTGACGGCTGAGTTTTACAAAGCTTTTAAGTCTATTCTGGCCCCACATTTGGTAGAGGTTTTTAACAGTTGCCTTGCAGAGGGGGTACTTCCCCCTTCCATGAGGCACTCAGCTGTGATTCTTCTTTCAAAGGGTAATGATCCTTCGATGATTGAGAATTGGCGCCCCATCAGCCTTCTTAATGTCGATAGAAAGATACTGGCAAAGATATTTTTCTGGCGCCTATCGTCAGTAGCAGAGTCTTTGCTTTCTCGCCATCAGCACTGTTCAGTCCAGGGTAGGTGCACCTTCACAGCAGTTTTAGCTGTCCGGGAGGCCTTGGAGCGGTGCAGGGCTGCAGGCTGGGGAAAGCATTTGCTGACATTGGATCAGGCAAAGGCTTTTGATCGTGTTAACCACGAGTACCTGTGGTTGCTCCTTAGTAAGTACGGTCTGCCGGGTGGTTTTGTCGATTGGTTAAAAGTCTTGTATAAGGGGGCAAAAAGCTTTCCTCTTGTTAATGGTTGGGTTGGGTTGGGCAGTCCTTTGAGGTTGGCTCCTCGGTGTGCCAGGGTTGTCCCCTGAGTCCCCTGCTCTATGTGTTTGCAATCGACCCCTTCATCAGGAGGCTAGAGAGCGGCATGTTGTGTGGGGTGCCAGTGGGTCTCCCGGGTGAGCCGCCTTTGAGGGTTGTTGCCTATGCGGACGATGTGTCCGTGATTGTCACTGGGGCGGATGAAGCAGAGGAGGTGGTCTCTCTGACATCACGGTATTCTGAAGCATCAGGCTCCAAGATCAATCAGGAAAAGAGTGAAGTTTTCTGGATGGGAAAGGAAGGTGAGGGTTTTGATCTCCCGGACACCTTTCCAGTGCCCCAGGAAAGAATTAAGATTCTAGGCATTGAATTTGGACCCGGCGATTATGGCCTCAAAAACTGGGAAGGCAGACTGGAAATTGCCAATACTAAGGTGGTCAGCTGGAAGAGATGGAAGTTATCTATGAGGGAAAGGGTTGATCTGATTAAGACTTACCTGATTCCGATCTTCTTGTATGTCAGCTTTGTCTGCATCTTGCCAGTGTCTCTCTATGCTAGGGTCAGTAGTGTGTTCTTTCAGATGTTGTGGGGGAACAGACTGAACCCCATCAAGAGGAATGTCACCTATCTATCCAGGAGGGACGGTGGCTTAGGTATGGTCAACCCAGTTCTTTTCTTTTCACTGCTTTTTCTCAAGTTTAATATTGGTAATATGCTTGCAGTGGAACCTCCTGGATGGGCAGGCATATTTAGATCTTGGTTTAGGCCTTTTCTACGACTTTGGGAAGAAGGTGGCCAAGTGAAGAATCTCAGGGGTCATCGTGGTCAGCTACCAGCCTATGTCGCTCCGTGCCTGAAGTTACTACGGCAGTGGCGATTGTCGGCTGGAGATCGCAGATCGGTTCCGAGGAAAGTCCTTATGAGTCGAGTCTTAAGCGAAGTCTTTCATGACCCACTGTCCTTAAGGGATTGCCCAGGCCCAGTTTTGAGGGCAGGGTTAAGACTTATTAATTTGGACAGAGTACCCCCTAAATTTAGGGATCTGGCCTGGATGTGCTTCCATGGGAGGCTCTATGTTAGGGGCAATTTGAAATTCCGCAGTGGGGTGGATCGTAGCTGTCCTCGGGAGGAGTGTGCAGGTGAGGAGGAGACTATGGACCATTTTCTGCTTCATTGCCCTTTTAACATAGAGGTGTACAAACAGGTGGGGTGGGCCCTCGGTGTCCCTTTCCTCTCCAGGCTGGGTTACGCTGAGTGGGTGTATGGAGCATTCAATACTGGTGGGGTTTTTTGTTTGGATACACTTTTTCTAGTTAGCCTAGTAGTCCGTTATTTCACTTGGAACGCACGGTGTCAGGTCTGCATTCGGCGTAAAATCCTTCCTGTTCAGGTGGTGGTGTATGACATTCTGCATGAGGTGGAGAAGATTCGGGTGCTTGAGAGAGACAAGCGGAGTCAGGGGGCTTGGTTGAAGGTGTGGAGGGGTTTCAAGCCTCCCTGACTGCCAGGAGTCTCTTTCCCGGGTGTGGCTGTCTGTCTCTTATCACCCTAGATTATTATTTTTTTGATTAATTTTTGATAAATGGCTGCGTACATAGGTGATGGGTTGTGCCTCTTAGGCCCTCTCTGCTGCTTTATGTAAAAAGTTTTGGTAACGGATTATGTATGTATTGTATATATTCTGAACATGGATGTGTATTCCTTGGATTTCTGTTGAAGTTTTGTACTATGGTTTTGTTTTTTTACTTTTGTATAAAATTGGTTGCTTGATTCTTTTCAATAAAAGATCAATAGTGCCCCATCATTGGTATCAGTGGGAGGAATAGTGCCCCATTGTTGGTATCAGTGGGAGGAATAGTGCCCCATCATTGGTATCAGTGGGAGGAATAGTGTCCCATCATTGGTATCAGTGGGAGGAATAGTGTCCCATCACTGGTGTCAGTGGGAGGAATAGTGCCCCACCCATCATTGGAGCACAGGTGTGTCAGGAGGAGGCTGTCTCTCTGGAGCTACTGCAGGTGATCCGTGTGAGAGGGGACTGGTGAGGAACTCTCTCCCAGCTCTCCTGGCTCCTTTCTGGGGAAGCCATGGAGGCCAGCAGGGCCTCTCCTGCTGGAAGCTCTCAGCCATCTCCTGGGCCATCAGGTAACATACCTGCCCCTATACAACCCATGGTTGGTGATCTCTCTGCCCCTGGTGAAGATGAAGGTTCCGGGGCCATCCGGGAGCGAGTGGTGGCCGGGATTAAGGTCCTGAATAGGGAAAGAGACAAGCTCTACAAGCTGAGAGCGGAGCTGAAGCGCCTGAGAAGGCAGCGTGAGGGCTTACATAGCCAGAAACGTGGGTCCATGGATCCGGAGATCCAACTGGCCAAGGTTCGGGTGGAACACCAGGAGACCATTGTGGCCATGATGGAAGGCAGAGATGGGCCATTTAAAGAAAAGTTTTGTAATGAGAAAAGATTTGCGAGGATGACAAAGATGGAGGTGGAGGAGGAGACCCCCAGTTCTGACCCCCTGCCCCCTCAGGTACAGGTAAGCAGCCCCATGCCTTCCCAGGACTCAGGAGGCATGCTCAGGGCCATCCAGGTAATGGAGTCTCCTATGCGGGGGGATCAGCTGGCATTTAATGATGAGGACATTACAGACAATGTGCCTGACAAGGTAAAGCCTGTCAAGTCCCATATTGTGGATAAAACAATTTTTGTGCCATTCAACACTGTGACTGATACAGACAATGTACCCAGGGAGAGTCAGGCTGCTAGTCCTATCTGTAGTAATGCTGTGCCTGCTGATGCTGCAGTACAGCAAAGTTTGCTTTTAAAAAATGACATTCCTGCAGATGAACTACAAAATTCAGCAGAGCCTATTAACCCCCCTTTGGCTGAAGCTGTTTGCCCCACAGCTGCTGAGGACTCTACAGCACAGCTTCAGGAGACAGCTGATATTGCAGCAGAAACTGTGATTATTCCTGATGGGAATGTGAAGTTTTGTGTGACTGATAAAAATCATCCCAGCACCAGTGTGATGAACAATGGTCCCAGTTCAAGTGTGGACAGTCCTACCAACTCCGTTCCAGCAGTGAATAATAATAGTAATGTACAGACTGCTGTGACATCAGTGTGGGGCCTTGGCCCTGATAAACTTACCTTTGCTCAGGTGGTACGCTCTGCTCCTGGTAGCTCTGCTCCCAAGCAGGGTTTTCCCCTACAGGCTTCCACTTTGAGCACCCCAGGATCTGGTCTTGGGTCTCTGGCTTCTGCTGGGGGTCCCAGACGTAATGTTGTTATTCTGAAATGGGAAGGTGGTGCGATCCCTCCAGCACAGCGTGCAGTGGTGGATTTGATTTTGGAGATGGGTTTTGGGGCAAATGATCTGTATGCCTTTATACATGTAGCTGGGACACGGGATTATACAGTTAGCTTCACCAGGCCAGAGGGTCTTGACCTGTTCTGGGAGAGATATGAGGCTCGGTGCAGGTCAAGACCTGAATGGGAAGGTCTGGCCCCAGTTGCAGTTTCTCAGAGGTCTACAGTAAAAAAAATCACAATTATCCTCACTAATGAGAGTGTCCCTGCCCGGGATCTAGAGGTTTGGTTAAGGAACTATGGGGAGGTTTTGACCAAGCCCAATAAAATCCTTGATGAGCGTAACATCTGGACTGGGGGTTGGTCAGTTACAGTCAGGTTGGCCAGGGATGGGAATGTTGTCCGTCACCTGCCCTCCTCAGCTTTTATAGGGAGGGATAGGATGACTGTTTTTTACCCTGGTCAGCCGAAGCTGTGTCACCGCTGTGGAGAAAAGGGCCATTTGAGTTCCTCCTGTTCAGCCTTGATATGTTCAGTGTGTCGGGGTCAGGGTCATATGGCTAAGGACTGCACCGAAATGATCAGGTGCAACCTGTGCCTGCGCCTTGGCCACCCCTACAGCAGATGTCCTGAAGCCTGGCACAATATGGAGAAGGAGGTAATTGATGACATGTCAAGGCTGGACAGGATGGAGGGTGAGGCCCCTGGTGTACCATCCTCCTCTGCGGTGACCGACTCCCCTGGTCCTGCTCAGGATCCCTCTCCAGTTCCTGTGGCCACCCCTCATGTGTCTGTAAGTATTCCTTCTGTATCTGTATCTGTCTCCCCCCAGCCTACTGTACCCTCTCCTCTTGTGTCAGAACCTTCCAAGTCTGTGCCCCCTGAGTCAGTTACCCCCCAGGAGTCTACCCCTCCTAAGTCTGATTCAAAGGGAGCACCCCCCCCACCAGCAGTAGTAGTGGGTACTAAAAAGGTTGCTTCTTCCTCTGTGAAGAAGTCTTCTGTAAAGACTTCACAGAAAAAAGTAATAGATGAGGGCATCTCTGAAGCTGACCTGCAGTACCTGGAGGAGAGAAGGAAGGTTGGGAAGCGGAAGAAGCAGGTGGTGAGGACAGAACAGGCTCCAGTGCCTGTCTCCAACCGGTATAGGTCCTCTAATTGGGATATCTCTTCATCTGGAGCTTCTTCGGAGCGAAGTTCTGATTCCGAAATGGAGTTTGAGGCGGCCTCAAGAAAGAGAGAGGCTTCTGGTGATGAGCAGCAGAGGGGAGCTAAGAAGCAAACCACCCAATAACCCAAATGGCGGTTCCCCCTCCGTTAAAAGTGGTGACAATAAATGTCGCCAGCATTAAGTCAGTAAGAGCTCGTTCTATGGCCTTCTTTTTGTTCAGCCAATTAGATGCTGAAATTTTATTTTTGCAAGAGACTAGGCTCACCTCCTTGGCAGATATTCATATGGCCAAGAGAGAGTGGAGGTATGGTCCATCTTACTGGTCTCTTGCGGCCGAGCCTTACGGCGGTGTGGCGGTGTTGTTTAAAACCGGCATGGTAACTGTCCGGCGGGTTATTGAGGTGGAGATTGGGAGATGTATGGTCTTAGACGTCCTTGTGGGAGGGCAGGACCTGCGCCTAATTAATGTTTATGGACCGCACACAAAGTGGGACAGGAAATGCCTTTTTACAAGGATCAAGCCATTTCTTTTTACATCCCGGCAAGTGGTCTTTGGAGGTGACTTTAATACAGTAACTAGGCCCAAGGACAGGAAGGACTTCAAGGACAGGCTGGGATATGATAGCGTCTTTTTAAATAGTATGGTTAGGGATGCTGGTCTTGTGGATGTGCACATTAAGCACCTCCCGGATGACACTGGGTTCACCTTTCATCGAGGTAATAGTCAGAGTAGAATAGATAGGTTTTTTTTGAAGGAGACCTCTGCTTTCTCACCCCCAGTGGTGCAGGCAGTAGAGTTCTCTGATCACTGTATGCTATCTGTGGTCCTGAATGCTTCAGACGCCCCTCAGAGGGGCAAGGGCATCTGGAGATTGAATTCGACTCTACTCAAGGAAGAACATGTTAGACAATCCTTTGAGGAATTCTTTCAGGCTCAGGTGACCATCCTGGACTTTTGTAGCAGCAAGGCTGAGTGGTGGGAGCTGACCAAAAAGAGGATTGCTGGATTCTTCAGGGGCCTAGCCAATAGAAAGCAGTTTAATAAATACATGACCTACCAACGTTTACGGAGGAAGCTGGATATTCTTGTCTCGAGAGGAGGAGATCCTGGGGCAATCTCCGAAGTGAAACTCCTTCTCAGGAAGTGTCAATATGACCGGCATGCCTCTTTGGTTCTGGAGAGGGACTATGGGAAGTACCACTCGCCTGACCCTTACCAGAACTGCAAACAAGGTGTAGCTGTTAAAACGGTCGTTGGCCTTAAGGACAGTACAGGTTCCTTGACAAAGTCCAGGTCAGGGATTCTGGAGGTCGTGAGGTCCTTTTATGCTGACCTTCTTGGGAGGAAAGAGCTTGACCGTGACAAGATGGAAAGCTTTTTGGACTCTACTCCAGGTCTAAATGATGAAGATGTCCCATTGATGAATTTGACAGAGGAGATCACAGTTGAAGAGGTGATAAGGGCAATTGAACAGCTTGCCATCAAAAAGTCACCTGGACCGGATGGCTTGACGGCTGAGTTTTACAAAGCTTTTAAGTCTATTCTGGCCCCACATTTGGTAGAGGTTTTTAACAGTTGCCTTGCTGAGGGGGTACTTCCCCCTTCCATGAGGCACTCAGCTGTGATTCTTCTTTCAAAGGGTAAAGATCCTTCGATGGTTGAGAATTGGCGCCCCATCAGCCTTCTTAATGTCGATAGAAAGATACTGGCAAAGATCATTTTCTGGCGCCTATCGTCAGTAGCAGAGTCTTTGCTTTCTCGCCATCAGCACTGTTCGGTCCAGGGTAGGTGCACCTTCACAGCAGTTTTAGCTGTCCGGGAGGCCTTGGAGCGGTGCAGGGCTGCAGGCTGGGGAAAGTATTTGCTGACATTGGATCAGGCAAAGGCTTTTGATCGTGTCAACCATGAGTACCTGTGGTTGCTCCTTAGTAAGTACGGTCTGCCGGGTGGTTTTGTCGATTGGTTAAAAGTCTTGTATGAGGGGGCAGAGAGCTTTCCTCTTGTTAATGGTTGGGTTGGGCAGTCCTTTGAGGTTGGCTCCGGGGTGCGCCAGGGTTGTCCCCTGAGTCCCCTGCTCTATGTGTTTGCAATCGACCCCTTCATCAGGAGGCTAGAGAGCGGCATGTTGTGTGGGGTGCCAGTGGGGCTTCCGGGTGAGCCGCCTTTGAGGGTTGTTGCCTATGCGGACGATGTGTCGGTGATTGTCACTGGGGCGGATGAAGCAGAGGAGGTGGTCTCTCTGACATCACGGTATTCTGAAGCATCAGGCTCCAAGATCAATCAGGAAAAGAGTGAAGTTTTCTGGATGGGAAAGGAAGGTGAGGGGTTTGATCTCCCGGACACCTTTCCAGTGCCCCAGGAAAGAATTAAGATTTTAGGCATTGAATTTGGACCTGGCGATTATGGCCTCAAAAACTGGGAAGGCAGACTGGAAATTGCCAATACTAAGGTGGTCAGCTGGAAGAGATGGAAGTTATCTATGAGGGAAAGGGTTGATCTGATTAAGACTTACCTGATTCCGATCTTCTTGTATGTCAGCTTTGTCTGCATCTTGCCAGTGTCTCTCTATGCTAGGGTCAGTAGTGTGTTCTTCCAGATGTTGTGGGGGAACAGACTGAACCCCATCAAGAGGAATGTCACCTATCTATCCAGGAGGGAGGGTGGCTTAGGTATGGTCAACCCAGTTCTTTTCTTTTCACTGCTTTTTCTCAAGTTTAATATTGGTAATATGCTTGCAGTGGAACCTCCTGGATGGGCAGGCATATTTAGATCTTGGTTTAGGCCTTTTCTACGACTTTGGGAAGAAGGTGGCCAAGTGAAGAATCTCAGGGGTCATCGTGGTCAGCTACCAGCCTATGTCGCTCCGTGCCTGAAGTTACTACGGCAGTGGCGATTGTCGGCTGAAGATCTCAGATCGGTTCCGAGGAAAGTCCTTATGAGTCGAGTCTTGAGCGAAGTCTTTCATGACCCACTGGCCTTAAGGGATTGCCCAGGCCCAGTTTTGAGGGCAGGGTTAAGACTTATTAATTTGGACAGAGTACCCCCTAAATTCAGGGATCTGGCCTGGTTGTGCTTCCATGGGAGACTCTATGTTAGGGGCAATTTGAAATTCCGCAGTGGGGTGGATCGTAGCTGTCCTCGGGAGGAGTGTGCAGGTGAGGAGGAGACTATGGACCATTTTCTGCTTCATTGCCCTTTTAACATAGAGGTGTACAAACAGGTGGGGCGGGCCCTCGGTGTCCCTTTCCTCTCCAGGCTGGGTTATGCTGAGTGGGTGTACGGAGCATTCAATACTGGTGAGGTTTTTTGTTTAGATACACTTTTTCTAGTTAGCCTAGTAGTCCGTTATTTCACTTGGAACGCACGGTGTCAGGTCTGCATTCGGCGTAAAATCCTTCCTGTTCAGGTGGTGGTGTATGACATTCTGCATGAGGTGGAGAAGATTCGGGTGCTTGAGAGAGACAAGCGGAGTCAGGGGGCTTGGTTGAAGGCGTGGAGGGGTTTCAAGCCTCCCTGACTGCCAGGAGTCTCTTTCCCGGGTGTGGCTGTCTGTCTCTTATCACCCTAGATTATTATTTTTTGGATTAATTTTTGATAAATGGCTGCGTACATAGGTGATGGGTTGTGCCTCTTAGGCCCTCTCTGCTGCTTTATGTAAATAGTTTTCTAAATATGTTTTGGTAGTGGATTATGTATATATTGTATATATTCTGAACATGGATGTGTATTCCTTGGATTTCTGTTGAAGTTTTGTACTATGATTTTGTTTTTTACTTTTGTATAAAATTGGTTGCTTGATTCTTTCAATAAAAGATCAATAGTGTCCCATCATTGGTATCAGTGGTGGGAATAGTGTCCCATCATTGGTATCCGTGGGAGGAATAGTGCCCCATCATTGGTGTCAGTGGGAGGAATAGTGCCCCATCATTGGTGTCAGTGGGGGGGGGGGATAGATTGGAGACCACTGGTGTAAAGAATATTTTTTTTTTACCATGAAATGTTTGTTGTAATTTGTTGGAAGTTTATTCTCACAATGACAATGAGGATTTCTAAATCTTCTCATTCTAATTCTCACCTATGATGACCCGGCCAAGCTCTATGAACAATCCCTTCCCCCGCTGAGCTCGTCCTGCTTTCACCGTAAAACGTTCGGCAGATGCCGAATTTTTGGAATCCTCGCTGTGATTTCCCCAACTAAGAGGGAAAATCCCGAATCTCTTCCGCCTCACCTCCTCTCTTCTCCTCGCTCCTTTTTATGTTTTTTTTTCACTTGCGTCTGCAAAAAAAAAAAAAAAGGAAAAGAAGAAAAGACTTTTATTGGGATCGGTGCAGCAATTTACACGCCGGCGGCGGATCACCCCCACTTAGCGGTGACACGCAGAAGAGTCTTTGAACACATTTAATTTTTAATTTTCCTGAATCAGTGTTAACGGGGAAAGAGATGGGGGGGGGAGGGGGGGAGGTAATTGTTGTCAAGAGTATTCAGACTGTCAGAATATCCCTCAATCTCGGAGCTGTTAGAATCTGTGCCGAAGTAATTACCGGCGTCCCATTCAGCCGTAATAATAACCTGCCACCGAAGACGGCAATTACCCGCAAAGTGTAATACAAATCAAAGGAGCGTTTTTTTGTGTGACAAGTGCGCTCTCCGCCAAAGGTTTACTCTCCTCCGCCGCTGTTGACAATGATGATGTGCTTGTATCATTCTTAATCACGGATGGCGTGATGAGACCGCGCCAGCAACTCGCCGGTTGCCAACGCCGCTAATTGCGTGTTTCGCTTGACTCCGGCCGGATTATATTTTAAGTGCAGATGGGGATCTTTTAGCCGAGTAAAAGGTTAAGTATTGTTTCTACGCCGCTGTTTCGTGGAGAAAGAAGACGATCGGCTTCGGTGATTGAGCTCCCGTGAACCGCACATCGCAATAATACGCAGATTTATTACAGGTGAGCTCCGGGTACTGGCCACGGTGACTTGGAGCCCAGTGGTGGCTGGTGCTCAGTTTTACTTGGGGTAGCGGGCCACGGCCCCCCCCCCCAGCCAGCCAACCAACCACCGAAACCTCCCCAGTGCTCGCTTGATCAACCGCCGCTTCCTCCACCCCGCTCTCTTGCCCGCCAGGCCCCTTCTCCCCCCGGCCAATTAGGAGTTAGGACTCGCGACCAAACGGGTCTTAGGACTCCCGGCGTCTCGCTGTTTCTGAGAAAGAAAAGACGAGTTATGAATAGCGATCGGCTTCGGTGATTGAGCTCCCGTGAACCACACATCGCCATAATATGGCGGATTTATTACAGGTGAGCTCCGGGTACTGGCCGCGGTGACTTGGAGCCTAGTGGCGGCTGGTGCTCAGTTTTCTTGGGGTGGCGGCTTCAAAGTTTCAACGATCGTGAGAGCGGTGAGGAATCGGCCCAGAACTACACGAGAGAATCTTCTCAATGATCTCAGCTGGGACCATAGTCACCAAGAAAACAATTGGTAACACACTACGGCGTGAAGGACTGAACTTCTGCAGCATCTGTAAGGTCCTCCTACTCAAGAAAGCTCATGTACATGCCCATCTGAAGTCTGCTAATGAACATCTGGATAATTCAGAGGAGAACTGGGGAAAAGTGTTGTGGTCAGATGAGACCAAAATCAATCTCTTTGGCATCAACTCAACTCGCCGTGTTTGGAGGAGGAGGAATGCTGCCTATGACCCCAAGAACACCATCCCCCACCATCATACATGGGAGGTCCTATGACCCCAAGAACAGCATCCCCCACCGTCAAACATGGAGGTGGAAACATTATGCTATTGAGATGTTTTCCTGGTAAGGGGACAGGACAACTTCATCGCATCAAAGGGACGATGGACGGGGCCATGTACCATCAAATCTTGGGTGAGAACCTCCTTCCCTCAGCCAGGACATTGAATATGGGTAGTGGATGGGTCTTCTAGCTTGATAATGACCAAAAACACACGGCCAAGGCAACAAACGAGTGGCTCAAGAAGAAGCATAATAAGGTCCTGGAGTGGCCTAGCAAGTCTCCAGACATTAATCCCATAGAAAATATGTGGAGGGAGCTGAAGGTTCGAGTTACCAAATGTCAGCCTGGAAACCTTAATGACTTGGAGAGGATCTGCAAAGAGGATAAAATCCCTCCTGAGATGTGTGCAAACCTGCAGGCCCGGATTTACTCCCTTTGCCGCCCCAAGGCCGGGTCCTTCAATGCCGCCCCCTCCCCCACCCACACACATACACACATACACACACACCACGTCCTTTATCGATGACTTCTACAATAGATCAATTAAAAACATATCTCCACACACGAGAACACTGAAAATAACTGGCTTTAATTGTACAGACTAAAAATACTTCAGGGTAAGCGCGCGAGGGGTAAGGATTTTTCGCAGGCAATTTTTCGAGGCAATGGCTGGTGTTAGTGCTTCAATCATCCCCGGCACCATGGTTGGTATGGTGTCAGGATGATTGAAACACATTACTTCTATCATTACATTGTAATATAAAATGAAATAGTTCAACTCACCATAATGCAGAATCATTGGGAGCCCTGAGTGTGTCACTTGCCACCATCTCTTGTCACTTGCCACCATGCCTGTCACCAGATGGGGATGTCACTTGCCACCATGCCTGTCACCAGATGGGGATGTCACTTGCCACTATGCCTGCCACCAGATGAAGATGTCACTTGCCACTATGCCTGCCACCAGATGAAGATGTCACTTGCCACTATGCCTGCCACCAGATGGGGATGTCACTTGCCACACTGCCTGCCACCAGATGGGGATGTCACTTGCCACCATGCCTGCCACCAGATGGGGATGTCACTTGCCACGCTGCCTGCCACCAGATGGGGATGTCACTTGTCACGCTGCCTGCCACCAGATGGAGATGTCACTTGCCACTATGCCTGCCACCAGATGAAGATGTCACTTGCCACTATGCCTGCCACCAGATGAAGATGTCACTTGCCACTATGCCTGCCACCAGATGGGGATGTCACTTGCCACACTGCCTGCCACCAGATGGGGATGTCACTTGCCACCATGCCTGCCACCAGATGGGGATGTCACTTGCCACACTGCCTGCCACCAGATGGGGATGTCACTTGCCACCATGCCTGCCACCAGATGGAGATGTCACTTGCCACGCTGCCTGCCACCAGATGGGGATGTCACTTGTCACGCTGCCTGCCACCAGATGGAGATGTCACTTGCCACGCTGCCTGCCACCAGATGGGGATGTCACTTGCCACGCTGCCTGCCACCAGATGGGGATGTCACTTGCCACGCTGCCTGCCACCAGATGGGGATGTCACTTGCCACGCTGCCTGCCACCAGATGGGGATGTCACTTGCCACGCTGCCTGCCACCAGATGGGGATGTCACTTGCCACCAGATGGGGATGTCACTTGCCACGCTGCCTGCCACCAGATGGGGATGTCACTTGCCACGCTGCCTGCCACCAGATGGGGATGTCACTTGCCACCATCCCTGCCACCAGATGGAGATGTCACTTGCCACGCTGCCTGCCACCAGATGGGGATGTCACTTGCCACGCTGCCTGCCACCAGATGGGGATGTCACTTGCCACCATCCCTGCCACCAGATGGGGATGTCACTTGCCACCATCCCTGCCACCAGATGGAGATGTCACTTGCCACGCTGCCTGCCACCAGATGGGGATGTCACTTGCCACGCTGCCTGCCACCAGATGGGGATGTCACTTTCCACCATCCCTGCCACCAGATGGGGATGTCACTTGCCACCATCCCTGCCACCAGATGGAGATGTCACTTGCCACCATGCCTGCCACCAGATAGAGATGTCACTTGCCATGCTGCCTGCCACCAGATGGAGATGTCACTTGCCACCAGATGGAGATGTCACTTGCCACCAGATGGGGATGTCACTTGCCACCAGATGGAGATGTCACTTGCCACCAGATGGAGATGTCACTTGCCACCAGATGGGGATGTCACTTGCCACCAGATGGGGATGTCACTTGCCACCAGATGGGGATGTCCCTTGCCAATGTTGCCATGCTGCCTGCCATCAGGAGGAGGGCGGAACAGCGGTGCGGGCAATAGGAGATGTCATCTTTCTCCCACGCCGCCGCACCGCTGACACTTCTAGCTAATCTCAATTTTTTAAAAATGGCGCCGAGCAGCGCAATCACGCTACCGCGCATGCGCCGCCCGGCCGAGCGCTTACGAGCTTTCCCGAGCCGGGCCGGCTTCGGAACGGCGCATGCGCAGTTGCGTGGTCGGCTCGCGGCCATTTTTTCTATGGGCACTGGTGCCCATAATAGACTTTGATGGCAGCACGAAAGGGGGGGCGGCCGCGAAGTCACTGAAGGAGCGGCGCCGTCCCTACACCACTGCCGCCCCGAGGCCTGGCCTCGGTGGCCTTGTGGCTAATCCAGCCCTGCAAACCTGGTGGCCAACTACAAGAAACATCTGACCTCTGTGACTGCTAACAAGGGTTTTGCCACCAAGTCATGTTTTGCGAAGGGGATCAAATACTTATTTCACCAACATATGGAGTAGCACATCTTAAGCAAATATTCCATAACGGGGCACTTCTGACATTCGCTGCATTACAGAGCAAGTTCAGGGATGCCGAGTCCTCCAACAGATTTATTTCACAAAGATATGCCATGCTCTTGCAGTCCTACCTGAACCGGCATCCCTTGAGAGTGATGGAACATTGGGAAAGAGATATCGGTCACTTGGATGGTGTACAGTGGGAGGAAGCCTTTCAGGCAGTGGTCACGTGCTCCTTAAATGTTTCACAAAGGTTGACTCAAATGTATCTCCTTCTCAGGGTGCATTATACTCCTCACAGACTCCACTTGATGGGCTTGAGATCAGATTCCAACTGCACAAGGTGTAAGAGGGACCACGGTGACCTAATACACCTTTTGTGGCAATGTCCGAAACTACACTCCTGCTGGGCGGGGGGTGGTACATTGGATCAATTCTGTATTTCAGGTGACCCTTCCCATAGACCCTAAAAGCCTGCCTACTGGGCGTAGTGGATGAGTACGGTTGGGAAATGTGTACTAAGGAGGCCGTCCTCGGAGTTTTGTTCCAGGCATGCAAACTGATTATGGTTCACTGGAAGTCGGAGGCTCCCCCTACTGTGAGGGAGCAGCAGGGGTTATATCATGCCCTTGCGCAGGGGGGTGTGCCGAGTGTGCCTGGGCACACCCTAATCACCCCGTGTGCCAGGGCCACTGATAAGACAGTACAGCCGGCCCTCCTGTACCGAGCCCAGGTCCTATCAGCTCAAAAGGGGGGGTTCAGTCACCCACCGTGCAGAAGGACCAGCTGTACTGCCTTATTGCAGACATCCTCTTGTTCTTCCCCCCGCAGCACTGCCAGCTTCTCCTCATCTTCCTCACTCCAGCTGCACTGCAGGCGGATCTGGGGGGGAGGGGGGGATATGATAATTATGTAATTTACCAGATCTTTCCTTTTCTGAATAAATACACTGAGCGATGAGTACCAATCGCTCTTGTGTCCATTCATCACTGCGTTTACTATGCTTCAGTTTGTGAATGAATAGGAAGCCTGTAAGTGCTTCCTATTCATTCATCTGTGCAGCTGAGGCTCAGTCTTAAATGTGGGACCTCAGGGGTCTGTTTAGACCCCTGATATTTCACCAAAGACCCCCAACAGGAGACTTAAAAATGAATAAATAGATTTTTTTTTTAATTAAATATATAAAAAAAATAATCTAACTTCTAAAATAATATTGCTTTGCTCTATATAATTTCTGCCATGGCATAGCATCACAGCCGTGGCATGTGTACACCCCTAGCCACTGCCTCTGTTGCTCTGTGTCTGAGCTTTTGGGGGGCACACCCTAATGCAATAGGCTGCGCACTCCTATGGGCTGTATATGACCCAATGAGTCCAAGACGGTATCCCAAATCTCCAGAGAGCTGTGTGTCCAGTGAGACACAGGCTCTTCCAAAATGGCGCCCGCAGTCCATGACACATTGGTCCTTTGCCAAGTTCTTCTCTAGAGCCCACTAGTGAACAGCCACGACCATGTGAGTGCTTTGCATACCACAGAAGTAAGAAGTGATTTACTGATCCTGCAATTACCGCATCACCTCCTAACCCTGTTAATCTGATAGTTGTTCCTCCAATTACCAGCAGCTACACCAATACCTGCCAACAAGCAGTTTTCCCGATCCACTAGGTTCAGATCCGTTGGTATGCGGTCTTCTTTTTTTGCATTCCCTTCACGAGATGTAAGAGTCCAGGGCTTACTACGCATGCACCAATGGCGCGTTGCCGCAAGAGGAAATCCGTGCCAACTGAGCATGCGCCAAAGACACCTCAGGGCGCCAACCCGCACCTGCACAGAAGACTTGATGGAAAAGGGCAGGAAAATGCCCGGAAAGTGCACAGGAAGTGACCTCAAACTGATGGAAGAAGGCGGGAAAATACCCAGGAGGTGCACAGGAAGTGACATCAACCTGATGGAAAAAGGCAGGAAAATTCCCAGGAGGCGCACAGGAAGTGACCTCAACCTGATGGAAAAAGGCGGGAAAATACCCAGGAGGTGCACAGGAAGTGACCTCAAACTTCCCTATATAAGCCCAGCCCAGACACTGCCAAATTGCTGGATTATCTTCAGTCCCCCCTTGTTCCTGTGCTAGTGTGTGATCTGTCTGAACCTGTTGTGACCTGGAAACCTATTTGACTACTCTTGATTGCTGCTTGCCAATAACCTCGGATTTGTACCTTAACCATTCTACTTCTTTGCCCCTTTTGTACTCAGCTGCCATAAGGAACCGATCCGGCCTGGATCTCGACCATTCTTCTTATGGTTAACCCTTTTATGCTTCATTGCCCAACTGGACTTGACCTCGGCTCAAATCCCGGACTAAGGCTTGCACAGTGCTCCGCACCCCTGGCACCCCTGCCAGTCCGTGTCCACCAAGTCTCCATCTCCACAGGCTTTAAGGACCCGAGATGCAAGGGGGGCCTCCCCACTACTTCGGTCTCACATCAGGTACGTGGCCCTCGTGACACGAGAGCTGTAATTGAACCAAAGCCTAAGGATGTGCTGAGAGGCGTAACAGGGCTAATGGCTCCATCTGATAAAAAAATCCATGGTGTCACCGGAATCGGTGATCTTTGCTCTTGCACATTGCCTATCGAACAAGTGACATGACAAGCTTCATCAGGTGGGGACATTTTCCCTGCTATGACTCTCAGCACATTCTTACACTTTTTGGTGCACCTTACAGCCCGGATGAAGGAGAAGCAAACCCTGAAACGTGTTGTCTTTGATTATCCATTCCCAAATAAAAAATAATACTGCCCTTAAATATTGCGCCGGCTCACCTTTTTCTGAAGCTAGGTGTTGGCCTTCTGTCCTGAGAGGCGTGTATGAGCTCCAGTTGTATCATTACGTATACATTGTATGTATCTCTATGTATTTGAGAGAAGCAAGATAACCATTTCCACATTTGTGACTCCCGATCTGTCCCTGATTTCTTCTTCTCTCCGCCCAGCTTACCAGGCCCATTTCCTGAGAAAGGTTAGCCAGAGAATGGGGATAAGCCTGACAAGGAGCTTCAAGTTTCCACCCCCCAACAAAAAAAAAAAAGTCAGCAGCTACAAATCAAGTACAAATACTGTAGCTTTTGACTTTTAATATTAGGGCACTTGGGATCCAGCACTGTCCTCCACCGAGCCCATTTTTCAATCAGCTATCGGGTGCTGGTGCCACCATCTTGACTAGGGGAAACCTACAACCTACAGCCAAAGTGCACAAAGTGTGCTGCACTTTGTGAATGGGCAGGCTGCAGGGGAAGGAGAGAGGAGCGAACTTCCGTCTGTGAAGTGGGTAGCGGGTACATGTGAAAACCAGGTACCTGCCCCCCCCTCCCCTCCTCCCAAAAGGTGCCAAATGGGAAGCAGAGCTTCCCCTTTTGGGTGGATCTCCACTTGAAGGTTTGGTACAAACACAAGTTCAGATCGAGCCTTGGCTGTTCAGGCATTCGATGAAAGCCTGAACATCCACCCATTTGGTGGGAGCCAACCGTCTGGTTCAATAGTGGTATTACTAGAGGGAGGACAGTCAGGGCCAGGATCTGAACCTAGGACCTCTACTGTGTCTGGTGGTGGCTCTTCTTGCCGTGCCACCTGAGATGCTAGACAGTGCCCTGCCTGATTGCTTAGACAACCTGGCCTTGAACCTTGTTTCTGGTGAGCCTTGAACCCTTTGCTCCTCCAATGAACTTCCTATTTTAAAGGAGAAGTATGGCCAAAGCTCGGTTGGCTGGGCTTCTCTTATGGGTCACAGCAGTAAAATTGGTTTTGCAGTCCTGTGACCTATTTTCAGCAGAGAGCGAGCTGAAGTCTGCTCTCTGCTGACATCACAGGAATCAGTCCAGGCACCGGGTCATCCCGGCAATGGAAGTCTGGATCCGCCAGGTGCCTGGACTTATACCCGTCTCAGCCTCTCAGCAAGCCGCTGAGAGCCTTGAGACAGCCGCTCCCCGCCCCTCCACAGCCCTGCGCTATAATGAGCGAGGAGGAAGCAGAGCAGAGAGCTGATGATTGACCGTCTGCAGCGCTCTGCTCTGGGAGCTGTGAGAACCAAGCCATCGGCGATGTTCGATCGCTCAATTCTCAGTGCAGAGGTGCTGGGGGACAGATGCAGCATCCACCTTTTAAGCCATGTGTCTGTTCCTGTATTCTTCCTGTTCACCAGATTACCGTGGTACTGACCTTTGGCCTGTTTACTGACTACGCTTCCACTTAATCCGTACCTGCTATATCTGCTACTGGACCCTGGCTTGCTCAATTCCTGGTGGGGTGATCCTGAGGAAAATACTCAGGCTCGTGTCCTCCGCCAGGGTCACCTGCATGTATACCTATCCTGGTCGGTGGGAGCCTCTCTACTGCTATAGCTACTGGTCTCCAAGCCTCAGCCCTGACCGTGACAACATAGTTCTCCTCAACATAGGAATGAATGGGTTTTTCTATGCCCATGAACAGGAGCAAAGGACCAGATGGAGAGTTCTGCAGCTCCCCATTGGCTAAATAGCATAGATCTGGCGGGAGGGTGGAGGGAGAAGGATGTTTAACTTAAAGATTAACTACACAAAAGTATTCTAAAGGTGGCCATACACTGTTCCAATGTTGTCCAATTCCTGCTGGCTCAGCTGAAATTTGAGCAGAGTATGGACCTGCCGGCACCGCTCCATTCAACAAAAGTTCATTGATTGATTAATTGACTTTTGTCCAAAGAGCCTGTTGGAAAATTGTCAGATGACCATTCAACAGCCAATCAGCTGCAGTCACTGTTTAGGTATTTAATGGCCTGGCAGGGAAGTTTCGTCCATTGGAGTAAAGAAGAGAACTTCTCCTTTTACTTTTTCTACTGCAGATCTTGACTTTCTGCAAGAGCTTCTGTGATCGAAGAATCCTCTTTGTTCAGTACATTTCTTAGAAGTGTCTAATTCCTCGTTCCCCACCCTGGTTTGATATGTAGTGCTACCCAAGTAGGAGCTGGTCCTTCCTCAAACTTCTTGCTTCAATCAGTCTAGGGGTTGTCTTTTTATAGTTTATTGCTTGTAGAACTTGGGATGGGAGAGGCGTAGAGGGTGGTATGGTATAATCAAGGCACGCAGAACAGTAACCCGAGCACACAGTCACTTGGATCCCGAGGTCAGGTCCATTCCCGCAACGTGTCTCCAGGACAGCTGGACGCAGTGCCGAATCGCAAAAAAGTGCTCTGGTCAGGGGAAGGGGGGTAACTTCTTCCGGGGCTGAAGTGGTTAAGCAAGTGTTTGCATAAGACCCATTATGTGTTTAATAAATAAATAAATAAATATGTATGGCTACATTAACTGCTGTCAAGATGACGAGGTCCTCCTGAGGAAGCTAATAGGCGAAACACGTTGACCTCTTGCATCACTTCTACAGAGTATAATGCTGATGGTTTAACAGTATGACCTGTTATATCCATATAAACATGGTGATGGCTCATTAACATGGCCAATTGCACAAGATTCTGGAATCAGTGTTTTTATCCTTTTTTTTTTCATGTTTTGGAATAAAAGCTATATTTTTTATAAATAAAATGTGGTTGTTCCTCTCTGGCACCAGTAAAATCCGATTTTTAAAAAATTTTTTTAAAATTTTTTTATTTTTTTTTAGGGTTCCTCTTAGTAAAATATATCCCTATTGAATAAAGGATAGTGTGTGTGTATGTGTATGTATATTTGTAACGTTATGTATGTCTTGTATTGTTTTCATGTAACTTTAAGTAGTTTGTATATTCAACCTTTTTTTTTTAAGTAAAAGCAGATTACTATATTACGGGGTTGTTTTCCTTGCCTTACTGCAAAAAAATTTAGACAAACAGCTATAAAGATAAAAGCATTTATCATTTTTTAACCACTTAAGGACTGGAAGGATTTGCCTCTTTAATGTCCAGGCCATTTTTTTTTTTTTTTGCGATAGCGATACGGCACTGCGTCGCTTTAGCTGACAATTGCGCGGTCGTGCGACGTTGCACCCAAACAAAAAAAATTACATCCTTTTTTTCCCCACAAATAGAGATTTCTTTTGGTGGTATTTGATCACCTCTGCAGTTTTTAATTTTTTTGCGATAAGCAAAAAAAAAAGAGCGATGATTTTGAAAAAAAAAAAAAAAACAATATTTTTTGAAAAAAAAATAGATATATTTTTTACTTTCGGTATAATAAATATCCCCAAAAAATAAATTTAAAAAAAAACACATTTCTTCCTCAGTTTAGGCCGATCCGTATTCTTCTACATATTTTTGGTAAAAAAAAAAATCGCAATAAGCGTATATTGATTGGATCGCGCAAAAGTTATTGCATCTACAAAATAGGGGATAGGTTTATGGCATTTTTGTTATTTTTTTACTAGTAATAGCGGCGATTTGCGATTTTTTGCGGGACTGCGACATTGCTGCGGACAGATAAGACACTTTTTTTTGGGGACCAGTGATATTTATACAGCGATCAGAGCTAAAAATAGCCACTGATTACTGTATAAATGTCACTGGCAGAGAAGGCATTAACACTAGGGGGGCGATCAAAGGGGTTAAGTGTTCCCTAGGGAGGGGTTTCTAACTGTGGGTGGGGGAGGGAGGGGACTGACTGGAGGAGGAGAGAGATTGCTGTTCCTGATCAGTAGGAACAGCAGATCTTTATCTACTCCTCTGTCTGTTTACATTGACAGATCCACATTCTGGCTCTCTGAGAGGTGATCGCGGGTGGCCGGTGGACATCGTGGTCGCTGGCAAAGCGCAACAGCTCCGGCATCATGCGGGGGGGGGGCGCGTGCCCCCCCACTGTTCCTAAAGTGCCTGATGTACACCTACGGCGTTTCGCGCAGGCGTGCCGACCTGTCACAGTATAATGACGGCGGCTGGTCGGCAAGCGGTTAATTTAATGGATAAACTTGGTGGACTAGATGCATCAGATAGGCAGCCATATTGGTTGATAATCGATCTTGTACAGTGAAATCCAATTCAGATATGTGTCAGGGCTGGGCTCAGCCCTTCCTTCTCTGAGCTGGCCGCTCAGCGGTTGGCTAATTGCCAGCTACCATCTCTCCACAGTTACTAAGCTGTTGATGATATCCTGCTCGTCAGTCCTGCCTACTTAAGCTATCCAGTCCAGAGGAGCTCTGCCTTCGCCTTGGTCAACATCACAGAGACTATCTCCTGCGATCCTGTTCAAGACTTGCTTTGCTGACATCCCTTCTGGCTCCAGATCCTGCTTGCTGTTCCACTACATTGATCCCTGACTTCTGACTTGGCCGACTATCCATTCCGGTTACTGAGCTTTGGCTATGTTTTGACTACGTTTGTTCTTTTTACTTTTATTATTAAAGTGGTGTTCCACCCCAAAAAAAAAAATAAATTCACGAATGTGCCTAAAAAAAAAATAAAAATAAAAAACATTTGGAAAATGTTTTTTTTTTTACTCACCTCTAAATGGCTGTTGCTAGGGGGTCCCTCGTAGTCTGCCTCCTTCAGTGCCTGGGCTCTTGACGTCACTTCCCCTCGGCGCAGGAAGGGCTCAGCTCTGCCCCCTCCCTCTTGTTAATCATCTGGGACACGTGACAGGTCCCAGATGATTGCGCGCCCAATCACGGCGTGCGGCGCCACTCGCGCAGCCACCGCCGGGCGCCCACAGTCACAATGCCAGCGCCACCGAACAGAGGGGGAGGCGAGTGGGGCTTCGATCCCCCGCATCGCTGGACCCCTGGGGCAGGTAAGTGTCCGATTATTAAAAGTCAGCAGCTGCAGTATTTGTAGCTGCTGACTTTTAATTTTTTTTTTTTTTTTTAGAATGGGAACTCCTCTTTAACGACTTCCGGACCGGTGCGTGCCGATGTACGTCGGCAGAATGGCACGGCTGGGCAAATGGGCGTACCCGTACGCCCCATTAAATTTGCCACCATGCCATTGCGTGCGCGCCGCCGGCCGGGAGCTCCGTGAGTCGGGTCGCGGGTCCCGTGGACTCGATCGCCGCGGTGATACCCGCGATCGCCTCACAGAGAGGACGAACGGGGAGATGCTGATGTAAACAGCATCTCCCCGTTCTGCCTAGTGACAGTGTCACTGATCTCTGCTCCCTGTGATCGGGAGCAGAGATCAGTGACATATCACACGTAGCCACGCCCACCCCATGGTTAGTAACACTAAACTTAACCCCCTCCCCGCCCCCTAGTGGTTAACCCCTTCACTCCAAGTGTCATTTACACAGGAATCAGTGCATTTGTATAGCACTGATCGCTGTATAAATGCCAATGGTCCCAAAAATGTGTCAAAAATGTCCGATGTTTCCGCCATAATGTCGCAGTCATGATAAAAATCGCTGATCGCCGCCATTACTAGTAAAAAAAAAATAATAATAATAAAAATGCCATAAAACTATACCATATCTTTTAAACGCTATTACTTTTGCGCAAACCAATCAATAAACGCTTATTGCGATTTTTTTTTTTTTTTTACCAAAAATATGTAGAAGAATACGGATCGGCCTAAACTGAGAAAGAAAATAGTTTTTTTTAATATTTTTGGGGGATATTTATTATAGCAAAAAGTAACAAATAATGCGTTTTTTTTTTCCAAATTGTCGCTTTTTTTTTGTTTAAAGAGCAAAAAATAAAAACCGCAGAGGTGATCAAATACCACCAAAAGTAAGCTCTATTTGTGGGGAAAAAAGGACACCAATTTTGTTTGGGAGCCACATGGCGCGGCCGCGCAATTGTCAGTTAAAGCGACGCAGCGCCGAAACGCATAAAGTGCTCTGGTCAGGAAGGGGGGTAAATTCTTCCGGGGCTGAAGCGGTTAAACAAGTGTGATTTAACTGTACACCTGTCTCGGCCTGATTTCATGGTTTCTGACTGTATGGTTCTGCACCAATCGATCGTTCTCTACTGGTTCAGTGACCCTCAATTCTCAGCCTAACGCTCGGGAAAACGACCTTGTGGCCTCCCACCGGATCGAACCGCTCGGATTACGAAGGACTTGCCCTTTAACTAATAACGTTAGCAGAGAGATGAATTTGCGTTGTGCCTATTTAGGAGGCTTTTATCGTTTTTCTTTTCGGTCGCACTCGGCGGGGATTAACGGCCTGCAAATGGACATTTGTTTGTGGCTTTTCCTCCATTAAAAAGGCAGCAATGAAAACGCGGCGCGGTCTCCTCCCTGTAACGCCATTTGCACGCCGTAAGTCATACATCTAAACGGGACAGATTTTTTTTTCAAGTAATAAAATGCTCAATTTGCTTCTTGCGCTGTTCAGATTCATAAACAGAATGTAAAGTAACAAGCGCGGAAGCCGCAGAAAAAAAAAAAAAAAAACACGACGATCGGAAAAATATGTTTTAAAGGCATTTATCATCTTGCCAGATTCCCGAGCCCATAATACGTTAAACTGTCCCAGATGCCCTTCGCAAAGCACCAGTGAGGGGAAATGATAAAACTTAATGTCATTGTATCAAAGATTTTAATCCTTCGGAAAATGTGAGGCGGGGGGGGGGGGATTGTCAGCGCCCGCGACGCCCCCCCCCCCCAATTCCGCCGTGGTTATTTTTAACAATCTATTGATTGCTGCCTCTAATTCAATCTTTTAAGAGCATGTTTTATGGCAGTGGGCGGAAATCCAATTTTCCAAAAAATATAGTTTAGGACGTGAATGGGGGGGGGGGGCGATTCGGCGCTGGCGGTATACGCGGCATTCGTGCTTTTTTTTTTTTGCGCAGGTCGATATTTGTAAATAACACACAGCCGGTTATTATTCTGGAGATTTATAAACGTTCCATTTGTCAAGTGAATGTGGAACATGGAAGACAACAATGTTATGTTCCAATTTTTGTTCTTTTTACTTAAAAAAAAAAATGCAATAAAATAAAATTTAAAATAAATTTACTGTGTATAGAGAAATCTGAAACGCACACTATGGGTCGAACGTTTTGGAACGCCTCCATTTTTATTACATTAAGTACGATACAAATATGTCTGAAGGTTGTCACTTATCCAGGTCTTGGTATAAAATGTATCACAAAGTATAAGAAAGTATTACAATGTATCCCAACATGTAACAATGTATTATAATGTATCACAATACATAGCTACATAGTAGGTGAGGTCGAAAAAAAAAAGTCCATCGAGTCCAACCTATGTGTATGATTATATGTCAGTATTACATTGTATATCCCTGTATGTTGTGGTTGTTCACAGAGCCTTGAAAAAGTATTCATACCCCTTGAAATTCCCCACATTTTGTCATGTTACAACCAAAAACGTAAATGTATTTTATTGGGATTTTATGTGATAGACCAACACAAAGTGTCACATAATTGTGAAGTGGAAGGAAAATGATAAATGATACAAATAAATATGTGAAAATTGGGGGGGGGGGGGGGGATTTGTATTCAGCCCCCTTTACTCTGATACCATCTAACTAAAATCTAGAGCAGGGATATGCAATTAGTGGACCTCCAGCTGTTGCAGAACTACAAGTCCCATGAGGCATAGCAAGACTCTGACAGCCACAACCATGACACCCAGAGGCAGAGGCATGATGGGACTTATAGTTCTGCAACAGCTAGAGGTCCGCTAATTGCATATCCCTGACCTAGAGGAACTGATTGCCTTCAGAAGTCACCTAATTAGTAAATAGAGTCCACCTGTGTGTCATTTAATCTCAGTATAAATACAGCTGTTCTGCGAAGCCCTCAGAGGTTTATTAGAGAACCTTAGTGAACAAACAGCATCATGAAGGCCAAGGAACACATCAGACCGGTCAGGAATAAAGTTGTGGAGAAGTATAAAGCAGGGTTAGATTATAAAAAAATCTCCCAAGCTTTGACCATCTCACGGAGCTCTGTTCAATCCATCATCGGAAAATGGAAAGAATATGGCACAACTGCAAACCTACCAAGACATGGCCGTCCACCTAAACTGACCGGCCGGGCAAGGAGAACATTCATCAGAGAAGAGCCAAGAGGTCCATGGTAACTCTGGAGGAGCTGCAGAGATCCACAGCTCAGGTGGGAGAATCTGTCCACAGGACAACTATTAGTCGTGTTCTCCACAAATCTGCCCTTTATGGAAGAGTGACAAGAAGAAAGACATTGGTGAAAGAAAGTCATAAGAAGTCCTGTTTGTAGTTTGTGAGAAGCCATGTGGAGGACACAGCAAACATGTGGAAGAAGGTGATCTGGTCACATGAGACCAAAATTCAACTTTATGGCCTAAAAGTAAAACTCTATGTGTGGGGGAAACTAACACTGCACATCACCCTGAACACACCATCCCCACCGTGAAACATGGTGGTGGCAGCATCATGTGGTGGGGATGGTTTTCTTCAGCAGGGACAGGGAAGCTGGTCAGAGTTGATGGGAAGATGGATGGAGACAAATACAGGACAATCTTAGAAGAAAACCTGTTAGAGTCTACAAAAGACTTGAGACTGGGGGGGAGGTTCACCTTCCAGCAGGACAACGACCCGAAACATCCAGCCAGAGCTACAATGGAATGGTTTACATCAAAGCATATTCATGTGTTAGAATGGCCCAGTCACAGTCCAGACCTAAATCACATTGAGAATCTGTGGCAAGACTTGAAAATTGCTGTTCACAGACGCTCTCCATCCAATCTGACAGAGCTTGAGATATTTTACAAAGAAGAATGGGCAGAAATGTCCTCTCTAGATGTGCAAAGCTGGTAGAGACATCCCCAAAAAGACTTGTAGAGAAAGGGGGTTCTACAAAGTATTGACTCCGGAGGGCGCCATACAAATGCCCCCCCCACACTTTTCACATATTTATTTGTATCATTTATCATTTTCCTTCCACTTCACAATTATGTGACATTTTGTGTTGGTCTATCACATAAAATCCCAATAAAATACATTTACGTTTTTTTAGTTGACAAAATGTGGGGAATTTCAAAGGGTATGAATACTTTTTCAAGGCACTGTATGTATTTTATGTATTTGGGTAGTTTGTATTTGTGGGTTTTTATTATACCTTTTTGCACCCTGTGCTGACAGGCGGCAGGGTCAGGGGCAGTGGCGGCTGTGAGAATAGTGAATATTCATTCGCTATTGTCACACAACTGGGTGGGCTCGGAGCGCAGTGCTACATGAAGTGGCCTGCTGGGCCAAATTCACCCTCCTGCCACTATAAGTTTCCCCCCTCTGGTCATGATGTCATGGGTAGAGCTGGTGCCCATATAATACCAGCTATGGTTGGGGCCCAGGAAGAGCAGAGTGTGGGTGCAGGACAACCCAGGTCTGTCACAATGTACGGCTGAGCTGAAGCTGCAGCAAGGAGCCCTTAGTAGTGCTGGTCTCCTTGGGAGACTGAGTCAGAACACTTGGGGAACAGATGGAGCTGTGTTGTCTACCCCCGGCCCTTATTCTGCAGGTCTGCAGCTTGGTGTGGGTGACTTTGGGGTCTATGTTGAAGTCGTGTGTGGCGAAGGACACCCTGTGAGAAAGTAAGACCCGAGAGCTGGGTTGAACTGAGAATATGAAATTGTGAGGAGCAAGCCTTATGCTAACAAAGGAGCCTTGCCCCCCTCACCCTGAGCTGCAGGTCTGTGGCTCGGTGTAGGAAGGCCTTGGGCCGAGGAATCTAGCATACTATTGGGAAGCTGTCCCATCTTTGTGGTGCTTCTGAGAAGAGGGAGAAGGGGAAGATGGCTGAAACCATGTACTGATAATGACTGCTGGAGGATGCATGTTTCCACTATAGTGTTCTGCACTAAAGATTCTGCCAGTATGTCTTGTATTGATGGAAGAAGTATTAATTGCAGTAAAGTGCTAAAAATGCATCTGAGAGTGGACATTCCTTTATTTAACAATAGGCCTCTGGTCAGGGATGTCATGAGCAATCCAATGGCCAGGAGAGGTGCGTCCAAGTTGGTGGATCCAATAGACAGATATGTGTGGGCTCTATCCTAGAAGAAGTGGGGTGATACCTGGGACAGCTGGGTGCCAACTACTGTCCAATCCAGGTCCCCCTACAGGACCACCAAACAGAAGCTTGTACGTCCCAATGATCCAAGTCCCAGCTTGGCACCAACTGCTGTCCAATCCAGGCCCCCCTACAGGACCACCAAACAGAAGCTTGTACGTCCCAATGACCCAAGTCCCAGCTTGGCGCCAACTGCTGTCCAATCCAGGTCCCCCTACAGGACCATCAAACAGAAGCTTGTACGTCCCAATGAACCAAGTCCCAGCTTGGCGCCAACTGCTGTCCAATCCAGGTCCCCCTACAGGACCATCACACAGAAGCTTGTACGTCCCAATGACCCAAGTCCCAGCTTGGCGCCAACTGCTGTCCAATCCAGGTCCCCCTACAGGACCATCAAACAGAAGCTTGTACGTCCCAATGACCCAAGTCCCAGCTTGGCGCCAACTGCTGTCCAATCCAGGTCCCCCTACAGGACCATCACACAGAAGCTTGTACGTCCCAATGACCCAAGTCCCAGCTTGGCGCCAACTGCTGTCCAATCCAGATCCCCCTACAGGACCACCAAACAGAAGCTTGTACGTCCCAATGACCCAAGTCCCAGCTTGGCGCCAACTGCTGTCCAATCCAGATTCCCCTACAGGACCATCAAACAGAAGCTTGTACGTCCCAATGACCCAAGTCCCAGCTTGGCGCCAACTGCTGTCCAATCCACATCCCCCTACAGGACCATCAAACAGAAGCTTGTACGTCCCAATGACCCAAGTCCCAGCTTGGCGCCAACTGCTGTCCAATCCAGGTCCCCCTAGAGGACCACCAAACAGAAGCTTGTACGTCCCAATGACCAAAGTCCCAGCTTGGCGCCAACTGCTGTCCAATCCAGGTCCCCCTACAGGACCATCAAACAGAAGCGTGTACGTCCCAATGACCCAAGTCCCAGCTTGGTGCCAACTGCTGTCCAATCCAGGCCCCCCTACAGGACCACCAAACAGAAGCTTGTACATCCCAATGACCCAAGTCCCAGCTTGGCGCCAACTGCTGTCCAATCCAGATCCCCCTACAGGACCATCAAACTGAAGCTTGTATGTCCCAATGACCCAAGTCCCAGCTTGTTGCCAACTGCTGTCCAATCCAGGCCCCCCTACAGGACCACCAAACAGAAGCTTGTACATCCCAATGACCCAATTCCCAGCTTGGCGCCAACTGCTGTCCAATCCAGATCCCCCTACAGGACCATCAAACTGAAGCTTGTATGTCCCAATGACCCAAGTCCCAGCTTAGTGCCAACTGCTGTCCAATCCAGGCCCCCCTACAGGACCACCAAACAGAAGCTTGTACATCCCAATGACCCAATTCCCAGCTTGGCGCCAACTGCTGTCCAATCCAGATCCCCCTACAGGACCACCAAACAGAAGCTTGTACGTCCAAATGACCAAAGTCCCAGCTTGGCGCCAACTGCTGTCCAATCCAGGTCCCCCTACAGGACCATCAAACAGAAGCGTGTACGTCCCAATAACCCAAGTCCCAGCTTGGTGCCAACTGCTGTCCAATCCAGGCCCCCCTACAGGACCACCAAACAGAAGCTTGTACATCCCAATGACCAAAGTCCCAGCTTGGCGCCAACTGCTGTCCAATCCAGATCCCCCTACAGGACCATCAAACTGAAGCTTGTATGTCCCAATGACCCAAGTCCCAGCTTGGTGCCAACTGCTGTCCAATCCAGGCCCCCCTACAGGACCACCAAACAGAAGCTTGTACATCCCAATGACCCAATTCCCAGCTTGGCGCCAACTGCTGTCCAATCCAGGTCCCCCTACAGGACCACCAAACAGAAGCTTGTACGTCCCAATGACCCAAGTCCCAGCTTGGCACCAACTGCTGTCCAATCCAGATTCCCCTACAGGACCATCAAACAGAAGCTTGTACGTCCCAATGACCCAAGTCCCAGCTTGGCGCCAACTGCTGTCCAATCCAGATCCCCCTACAGGACCACCAAACAGAAGCTTGTACATCCCAATGACCCAATTCCCAGCTTGGCGCCAACTGCTGTCCAATCCAGGTCCCCCTACAGGACCACCAAACAGAAGCTTGTACGTCCCAATGACCCAAGTCCCAGCTTGGCGCCAACTGCTATCCAATCCAGATTCCCCTACAGGACCACCAAACAGAAGCTTGTACGTCCCAATGACCCAAGTCCCAGCTTGGCGCCAACTGCTGTCCAATCCAGATCCCCCTACAGGACCATAAAACAGAAGCTTGTACGTCCTAATGACCCAAGTCCCAGCTTGGCGCCAACTGCTGTTTAATCCAGATCCCCCTACAGGACCATCAAACAGAAGCTTGTACGTCCCAATGACCCAAGTCCCAGCTTGGCGCCAACTGCTGTCCAATCCAGGTCCCCCTAGAGGACCACCAAACAGAAGCTTGTACGTCCCAATGACCCAAGTCCCAGCTTGGCGCCAACTGCTGTCCAATCCAGGTCCCCCTAGAGGACCACCAAACAGAAGCTTGTACGTCCCAGTGGGTCTTGCCAATAGACATGCGCGGTCCATTTCGTTACGAAACGAAATTCAGATGAATTTTTGGTTATGAAGAAATTCGGATGTAACTGAATTTCCAAACTACAATAGTAACGAATTTAAACGAATGCAAAATAACGAAATTCGTCCAAAATTTGAATTCGAAATCAAATTTGAAAACAAGAATAGAATAATATAGAAGAGAGTAAAACAGAACAGAATCCAAAGTAAAAGAATAGAATTTAAATATAATAGAAAATAAAGGAATATTAAAAATAGAATAAAATGAAAAAAATATATAATAAAACAGAAAATAAAATAGAATGGAAAAGAATAGTAAAACGGAACAGAATAGAAAATAAAAGAATGTAATCAAATATAATAGAAAATAAAAGAATAGAATATTAATAAATAGAATAAAATAAAAAAGAATAGAAAAGAATATAATAGAACAGAAAATAAAATAAAATAGAATAGAAAATAGTAGAAAATAAAAGAATAGAATAAAATTGAATAGAAACAAAGGGGAAAAGAATAGAATAGAAAAAAGTAGAAAGAATATAACCATCTTCCAAAATTCAAATTTTGAATACAATAAATTTAAATTTGAATAGAATAGAATAAAAAAAAAGAATAAAATTAAAAGAATACAACCGTCTTCTGAAATTCGAAAATAATAAATTCAGATAGAATAGATTAGAATAGAATAGAGAAGAATAGAATAGACAAAAACTACATAATAAAATAAAAAAATAATTTAATAGAAAATAATAGAAAATAAAATAGAATAGAAAAAAAACGGAAAATAAAGAATAGAAAAAGTAGAAAGAATATAACCATCTTCAAAAATTCTAATTTCGAATAGAATAAATTCAAATTGAAATAGAATAGAAAAGAATAGAATAGAAAAAACAATAGAATAGAATAGGATAAAAAAAGAATACAACCATCTACCGAATTTCAAATAGAATACATTTTGACTCAAATAGACTAGATCAGAATTGAATAGAAAAGAACTGAATAGAAAAAACAAAAGAATAAAATAAAAAGAATACAACCGTCTTCCGAAATTAGACTAGAATACATTCAAATAGAATAGAATAGAAAAGAATAGAATAAAAAAAAAAACAATAGCATAAAAAAAAAGAATATAATAGAACATAAAATAAAATAGAATAGAAAATAAAAGAATAGAATAAAATAGAATAGAAAAAAGGGGGAAATAATAGAATAGAAAAAAGTAGAAAGACTATAACCATCTTCAAAAATTCAAATTTCGAATAGAATAAATTCAAATTTGAATAGAATAGAATAAAAAAAAGAATGCAACCATCTACCGAAATGCAAATAAAATAAATTTGAATTCAAATAGAATAGATCAGAATAGAATTAAAAAAAACTGAATAGAAAAAACAATAGAATAAAATTAAAAGAATACAACCGTCTTCTGAAATTCGAATAGAATAAATGCAAATAGAATAGATTAGAATAGAATAGAGAAGAATAGAATAGAAAAAAACTATAGAATAAAATAAAAAAGAATATAATAGAAAATAAAATAGAATAGAAAAAAAGGGGAAAATAATAGAATAAAAAAAAGTAGAAAGAATATAACCCATCTTCAAAAATTCTAATTTTGAATAGAATAAATTCAAATTTGAATAAAATAGAAAAGAATAGAATAGAAAAAACAATAGAATAGAATAGGATAAAAAAAAGAATACAACCATCTACCGAATTTCAAATAGAACACATTTTAACTCAAATAGACTAGATCAGAATTGAATAGAAAAGAACTGAATAGAAAAAACAAAAGAATAAAATAAAAAGAATACAACTGTCTTCCGAAATTAGAATAGAATAAATTCAAATAGAATAGAATAGAAAAGAATAAAAAAAAAACAATAGCATAAAAAAAGAATAGAAAAGAATATAATAGAACATAAAATAAAATATAATAGAAAATAAAAGAATAGAATAAAATAGAATAGAAAAAAGGGGGAAATAATAGAATAGAAAAAAGTAGAAAGACTATAACCATCTTCAAAAATTCAAATTTCGAATAGAATAAATTCAAATTTGAATAGTATAGAATAGAAAAACAACAGAATAGAATAGAATAGAATAAAAAAAAAAATACAATCATCTTCCGAAATTCAAATAGAATAAATTCAAACAGAATAGATTGAAATACAATAGAAAATAACAGAATAATAAAAAAACAATAGAACAGAATTAAAAGAATACAACTGTCTTCCGAAAATTTGAATAGAATAAATTTAAATTCGAATGTCATGCTGAATTCAAAGCAAATTCGAAAACGAATAAACAAAACGAGTTCCGAAAACTAATTTAAGGAATTTAACTAAATGAAATTATTTAAATAAAGAATTAAAACTAAACAAATGTTTTCGTTCTGCACATGTCTACTTCATACCGGGATTGTTGTGAACTGTTGCTGCATTGCTTCAATACAAGTTTATTATTTCACCTGACGGTGTGAATTATTGTCGCCGTACCGCTGCACCCAACCTACGGGCTCAACTCCCAACTATGCTTTTGTTTGGTCCCTTGTTTTGGCATCAAATAGCTGATTTGACCTTTGGCTTGGTCCCGACCTTCCTTCATCTGACCTTCCTTCATCTGACCTTCCTTCATCTGACCTTCCTTCATCTGCTGACCTTCCTTCATCTGACCTTCCTTCATCTGACCTTTCTTCATCTGACCTTCCTTCATCTGACCTTCCTTCATCTGACCTTTCTTCATCTGACCTTCCTTCATCTGCTGACCTTCCTTCATCTGACCTTCCTTCATCTGACCTTTCTTCATCTGACCTTCCTTCATCTGACCTTCCTTCATCTGCTAACCTTCCTTAATCTGACCTTCCTTCATCTGACTTTCCTTCATCTGCTGACCTTCCTTCATCTGACTTTCCTTCATCTGACCTTCCTTCATCTGACTTTCCTTCATCTGCTGACCTTCCTTCATCTGACCTTCCTTTCTGTGACCTTCCTTCATCTGATCTTCCTTCATCTGACCTTCCTTCATCTGACCTTCCTTCATCTGACCTTCCTTTCTCTGACCTTCCTTCATCTGACTTTCCTTCATCTGATCTTCCTTCATCTGCTAACCATCCTTCATCTGCTGACCATCCTTCATCTGACCTTCCTTCATCTGACCTTCCTTCATCTGCTGACCTTCCTTCATCTGACTTTCCTTCATCTGACCTTCCTTCATCTGACCTTCCTTCATCTGACTTTCCTTTCTCTGACCTTCCTTCATCTGCTGACCTTCCTTCATCTGACCTTCCTTCATCTGACCTTCCTTCATCTGACCTTCCTTCATCTGACCTTCCTTTCTCTGACCTTCCTTCATCTGACCTTCCTTCATCTGACCTTCCTTCATCTGGCCTTCCTTCATCTGACCTTCCTTTCTCTGACCTTCCTTCATCTGACTTTCCTTCATCTGACCTTCCTTCATTTGACCTTCCTTCATCTGCTGACCTTACTTCATCTGATCTTCCTTCATCTGACCTTCCTTCATCTGACTTTCCTTTCTCTGACCTTCCTTCATCTGCTGACCTTCCTTCATCTGACCTTCCTTCATCTGACCTTCCTTCATCTGACTTTCCTTTCTCTGACCTTCCTTCATCTGCTGACCTTCCTTCATCTGACCTTCCTTCATCTGACCTTCCTTCATCTGACCTTCCTTTCTCTGACCTTCCTTCATCTGACCTTCCTTCATCTGACCTTACTTCATCTGACCTTACTTCATCTGTTGACCTTCCTTCATCTGACCTTCCTTCATCTGACCTTTCTTCATCTGACCTTCCTTCATCTGATCTTCCTTCATCTGATCTTCCTTCATCTGACCTTCCTTCATCTGACCTTCCTGGCCATCCTCTCATGGGTAGTCCTTCTTGGGGGGGGGGGGGCTTCTTTTTTCTAATCCAACACAAAGGAACCTAAGAGAGCCAAGCATATAACTCCTCCAATATGGTGGCTGCTGAAGGTGAGGAGCATTGCAATGGTGTTTACAAAACCTGGATAGGTGGCCGATCTTTACAGCCCCCTAATGTCAGGAAAGGCACGTGCCGATACTCTGACACACAGCGCCGTCCAGATGTCCATAAAAGACCTGTAAACCTGCGGAGATGGACACAATTTAATTAATCTTCATTATTGATGTAGAGGATCTCCCGGAAGCTTCACCCATTCTGCAGGAAGTGACATCCCCCTTCTTATTACCGTGTGTCCACCGTCTCGTAAGAAATGAATAATTGCACTGAAACCCGGAGAGCAGGAAATGGGGGATAAAGGTCATCACATAAAATAGAGAAGGTGATCTTATGTCTACCGTCTAGCTCAGCCTTTCTCAACCTTTTCAACACTGAGGAACCCTTGAAATAATTCAGTAATGAGTCCCGGGCCCCCAGAGGCCTAATGGTGGTGACCTCAAGAGTCAGGGAGAGCTGACATCCTTCCTTGTAGAGTGGGTTACTAACTTACTAGGCATAGTGGGTGTAATTCAAGATGAAATGATGGGCGCCAGTTACTTTTTGAATGCGAACAAGAGATTTATTGTCTCTTAACAGGAACTGGAGGAGAGAGGGTTAGGGCCTGAACACCCTCAGGCAGATACAATAACAATTGGCAGACCCCGAGACAAAATAGGCAGAGAGCTATACAGGTTGAGGGCCTTTAAGCTGGTTGCAGCAACTGTATTTGTAGAACTGCTGTCTCCTATGGCAACTGACCTTGAAGGTTGACAGATCTGTACACATACAAGACTTGGTATCCCCGTTGTGTAGGACCTGGCCTCCATCTCACAGCCTCCTGCTGTAGCTTTTCTCACCGAGCTCCCAGTCTTCTCACCAGAAATTCAGATCCCTGCCGCCCGCTGGATCCCCTGAGCTCTTCCACAGCTAACCCGCTGTACACTCCAGGCGTCACCCACTCTACCTACTGGGTCCCGGCTTGGCTCTCAGCTAACCCACTAAATCCTCTTCAAGTGTCACCCACACTCACCCGCTGGGTCCCTGACCTGAACGCCGAAGCTTTCCCAACTTGTTCACCATCCCCGGCTAGTGAAAAAGGCTGCTCTGGTACCTCTTCAGACTTCAAAAAAACCTGGCCTCTGATAACAGGAGAGATTGTCCCTTACTGGCGACGGTGTCCCCTTTATCTCTGACCTCTGGTTCTCACTCTGGTAACAGGAGTGGTCGTCCCATGTGGCAACTGCTTCTCCTTGACCTCTGGCAACACCGTCCGGCTGAACCTCTGCAACGACCAGGCTCCCCTCGGACTGAGCCTCTACACACGTGGCTAGGCCTCGGGCCTTAGGCCTAACCTTCAGCTGCAGCTTCACATACGGCCCCCAGGCTTCAGCCTGGGGCTAAAAGAACACCGATCACCTGACACCTGACTTATGTCTATTCACAACCTGAACTCGCTGTGGTCTTGTCATTCCAATGCCAAAGGCAGCAGTGCCGCCTATTGACAGAAGAGAGAAATGCACCAGGTTCAGGCTTAGGGTAAAAAATCTGTGGAAACAACTACAAATTAGCGAGGTTAAAGTGATTGTAAAGGCTCGTTTTGTTTTTTTTTTTGTTTTTTCTAAATAACAAACTTGTTCCACTTCCCTGCTCAGTGCAGTTGGTTTTTGTACAGAGCAGCCCCGATCCTCCTCTTCTCGGGTTCCTTTTTGCTGCTCCTGGCCCCTCCCTCCTTTGAGTTCCCCTCAGCCAGTAGCTTGCTACAGAAGACATCCGAGCCACGTCAGAGCTCCGTGTATCCATTCGGACAAGGAGCCCCGGCCCCTCTCTCCCCTGATTGGCTGACTGGCTTTGTTTGAAAGCCGCAGGAGCCAATGGTGCAGCTGCTCTGTCTCAGCCAATCAGGAGGAGTGTACTGGATGGCTGAGGGGATCGGGGACATCGCTGGAGAGAGAAGGAGCACAGGTAGGTAATTGGGGGGCGCTGGGGGGGCTACTGCACACAAATGTTTTTTTATCTTAATGCATTCTGCAAAAAGCTTCTGCCTTTACAACTCCTTTAATGACCACCTAGCATAACTAAATTTGTTAGCAACCCTACCTAATACCAGGGTGCTACATCTACAACTCTGGTATGGATTTTAAGGGGAACCCCACGCCAAATATTGAAAAAAACACAGCGTGGGGTCTGCCCCAAAGTCCATACCGGACCCTTATCCGAACATGCAGTCCGGCAGGTCAGGAAGGGGGGGGTGAACGAGCGTCCCCCTGCCCCAAAGCACCTTGTTCCTATAGGAGGGGATGTTGATAGGGACAAGGGCCTCCTCCTGACAACCCTGGACTGTGGTGGTGGGGGTCTGCGGGCGGGGGGCTAATCGGAATCTGGAAGCCCCCTTTAACAAGGGGGCCCCCAGATCCCGCCCCCCCCCCCCATGTGAATGAGTATGGGGTACATTGTACCCCTACCCATTCACCCAAGAAAAGTCAAAAATAAATAAAGATCGGACACAGTTTTTGACAATTCCTTTATTTAAAAAACAAACAAAAAAAACAGTGCCCCCCCCCCCCATGTAGATTCATCATTAATCACACCACCACACCCAAAAAAATTGCTGGGAGGGGGATTTGGAGGGGGTGGAAGATGTGTACAAGGAGGGGAAATCTTATGGGTAGAGGATTTGTGCTAGGGGGTGAATTACTTTTTGGGGGGGGGGTTGGGGGATGGGGGGGGGCAAAGATTTGTACTGAGAGGCGGTATTTCAGCAAGGGGGCAGATTTGTGTTTGGAGGAGGGGTCATTTATGTTTAGGGGGTAATAAGCATGCATATTAGTGTTTTTGTGGGGGGGAGGCAGGGACGTCTTTAACACAGGATAAAAGGGGCAGCTGCCCTGGGCCCAGTCATTGTTATGGGGCCCAATGCAGCTTCCCCTTGAGCCCCGCACTGCCCGCAAATAGTTTGGGAGGGCCCAAGAACATGTTTGCCCAATCAGTATTAAAGATGGCCCTGGGGGGGGGGGGGGGATTTTTGTTAATACATAATGCTCATACATCTTGGGGTGGGGGGCGCATTTTGGCAGGTTCGCCCTGGGCTCTGGATGACCTTGTCCCGCAACTGCATGCAATAAAGAAACAATGTAGCAAAAAAAAAAAAAAATTCCAGAACAAAAAGGAGTTAAAGAAAAAAATGTATTTGCAGGATATCCTCATTACACCAATTCCTGAAACCTTTTCCATTGGCTGGAACTTTCTTGCCCCTCCTCTGCAGAGAATCTTCCTGAGATTCACGGATTGTTTGATTCTTTGCGGATTCAAAAATTCCCTGCACCCAGGAGAATAAATCCCACATACGATCCACGAATCTGCTAATCGCGGGAAAAGACATCACTTCACCGTCACAGGAGCGATTATTTCCCAGCCCCGTATAATCCCGATAACGATCGCCCCCCCGAGATCATGATTGGTGATTGTGTTGTATAAAGTTGAGTTCTGGGATATTGATTGGGAAAACACGAGCTGTTTATTGAAGAGAGATAGTCGTTATCGGGAGCCGTCCAATGCGTCATCTGAATTACAGGTTGTGCCGCGAACGACCGCCACCGCCGCGCCGCGCCAACATGTAATCAAACCTTGAAGTGGTCGCCACTTACAGCAGAAGAGCGCATCGCCATCTTATTCTCTGCATGAAGGGCAGACGAGTGTTTACAAAGAACGGACGATGCGGGACGCAGTTAATACTCCACTCTTCACATTCTTATTATTTCTCTATTGTATTATCTTATATTATTACATGTGGAGATTTGTCTATTAACTCCTTTTGTACCACGCAATATTTTTTTTTATACAAACGTCTAAATCAGCGTATTTTTGTTTTTATTTTTTTGTTTGCTACAAATTACTTAGAACCTCCAAACATTATATATTTCCTGAAAGCAGAGGCCCTGGAGAATAAAATAGCGGCAGTTTCAATTTTTTGACGTCACATGTTTTTTAGTACGGCTCTATATAAAACACAAATTTTCAGGGGAAAAAAATACACTTAAATTTATTTTATTGCACGCAAACACAATAAAATACCAATTTCTTTTTTTTTTTTTTTTTTTGTGAAATATAAAAAGATGATGTTGTGTCGAGTAAATAGATAACAAAACACATCATGATTTAAAGTATAAGCAGAAAAGTCAGTGCTACTACCCATACACCACATAGATAGCAGAGCTCCCAGGTGCTCGATCCACAGTCGCTGGCTGAGTAGAGTAATGTAGAAAAAAATGATCCGCACTCCGGCAGCTTCCCAAAAAAATGTCTTCATTTTATTGAATAGCCACAGTGAACAAATGCAGATTAAGTCAGTTGACGCGTTTCAACCAATAAGGCCTTAATCATAACCACCGGTTATGATTAAGGCTTTATAGGCTGAAACGCGTCAACTGACTTATATATATTTTTTTTAATGTATTGTAGCAGAATGTAACAAAAAAAATGTTGTTTTTTTTTTTTTTTTAAATTGTCGCTCTTTTTTTGTTTATAGCGCGAAAAATAAAAACCGCAGAGGTGATCAAATACCTCCCAAAAAAATCTCTATTTGTGGGGAAAAAAAGAACGTCAATTTTGTTTGGGTACAGCGTCGCACGACCGCGCAATTGTCTGTTAAAGCGACGCAGTGTCGCAGAAAATGGCCTGGTCAGGAAGTGGATAAATCGGGGCTGAAGTGATGAAAATGATAAATGTCGAAAAATCAACAGTGCCCAAAATTAGGTGACACTTTAAAAGTCATTACTGGTCATCCATTTAGAGTTAATTGTGAATGAAGGCCCTAGAATTATTGCTCCCACTCCGACGTTCGCGATGACGACCATAGGCGTGCACCTCAAAGCTCAAACACATGCAGGCGTATATATATACATACTGACGGTGTCAGTAGAGCCGTGGACGGTGTCAGTAGAACAGTGGATGGTGTCAGTAGAGCAGTGGACGGTGTCAGTAGAGCAGTGGACGGTGTCAGTAGAACAGTGGATGGTGTCAGTAGAGCAGTGGACGGTGTCAGTAGAGCAGTGGACGGTGTCAGTAGGGCAGTGGACGGTGTCAGTAGAGCAGTGGACAGTGTCAGTAGAACAGTGGATGGTGTCAGTAGAGCAGTGGACGGTGTCAGTAGGGCAGTGGGCGGTGTCAGTAGAGCAGAGGACGGTGTCAGTAGAGCAGTGGACGGTGTCAGTAGAACAGTGGATGGTGTCAGTAGAGCAGTGGACGGTGTCAGTAGAGCAGTGGACGGTGTCAGTAGAGAAGTGGACGGTGTCAGTAGAGCAGTGGAAGGTGTCAGTAGAGCAGTGGACGGTGTCAGTAGAGAAGTGGACGGTGTCAGTAGGGCAGTGGACGGTGTCAGTAGGGCAGTGGACGGTGTCAGTAGAGCAGTGGACGGTGTCAGTAGGGCAGTGGACGGTGTCAGTAGGGCAGTGGACGGTGTCAGTAGAGCAGTGGATGGTGTCAGTAGAGCAGTGGACGGTGTCAGTAGAACAGTGGATGGTGTCAGTAGAGCAGTGGACGGTGTCAGTAGAGCAGTGGACGGTGTCAGTAGAGAAGTGGACGGTGTCAGTAGAGCAGTGGAAGGTGTCAGTAGAGCAGTGGACGGTGTCAGTAGAGAAGTGGACGGTGTCAGTAGGGCAGTGGACGGTGTCAGTAGGGCAGTGGACGGTGTCAGTAGAGCAGTGGACGGTGTCAGTAGGGCAGTGGACGGTGTCAGTAGGGCAGTGGATGGTGTCAGTAGAGCAGTGGACGGTGTCAGTAGGGCAGAGGACAGTGTCAGTAGGGTAGAGATTGGTGTCAGTAGAGCAGTGGATGGTGTCAGTAGAGCAGTGGAAGGTGTCAGTAGAGCAGTGGACGGTGTCAGTAGGGCAGTGGACGGTGTCAGTAGGGCAGTAGACGGTGTCAGTAGAGCAGTGGACGGTGTCAGTAGAGCAGTGGACGGTGTCAGTAGAGCAGTGGACGGTGTCAGTAGGGCAGTGGACGGTGTCAGTAGGGCAGAGGACGGTGTCAGTAGAGCAGTGGACGGTGTCAGTAGAGCAGTGGACGGTGTCAGTAGGGTAGAGATTGGTGTCAGTAGAGCAGTGGACGGTGTCAGTAGAGCAGTGGACGGTGTCAGTAGGGCAGTGGATGGTGTCAGTAGGGCAGTGGACGGTGTCAGTAGAGCAGTGGACGGTGTCGGTAGGGCAGTGGACGGTGTCAGTAGAGCAGAGGACGGTGTCAGTAGGGCAGAGGACGGTGTCAGTAGGGTAGAGATTGGTGTCAGTAGAGCAGTGGACGGTGTCAGTAGAGCAGTGGACGGTGTCAGTAGAGCAGTGGATGGTGTCAGTAGAGCAGTGGATGGTGTCAGTCGGGCAGTGGATGGCGTCAGTAGAGCAGTGGACGGTGTCAGTAGAGCAGTGGATGGTGTCAGTAGGGCAGAGGATGGTGTCAGTAGGGCAGAGATTGGTGTCAGTAGAACAGTGGACGGTGTCAGTAGAGCAGTGGACGGTGTCAGTAGGGCAGTGGATGGTGTCAGTAGAGCAGTGGATGGTGTCAGTAGAGCAGTGGACGGTGTCAGTAGGGCAGTGGACGGTATCAGTAGAGCAGTGGACGGTGTCAGTAGAGCAGTGGATGGTGTCAGTAGAGCAGTGGACGGTGTCAGTAGGGCAGTGGACGGTGTCAGTAGAGCAGTGGACGGTATCAGTAGAGCAGTGGATGGTGTCAGTAGGGCAGTGGATGGTGTCAGTAGAGCAGTGGACGGTGTTAGTAGAGCAGTGGACGGTATCAGTAGAGCAGTGGATGGTGTCAGTAGGGCAGTGGATGGTGTCAGTAGAGCAGTGGATGGTGTCAGTAGGGCAGTGGACGGTGTCAGTAGGGCAGAGGACGGTGTCAGTAGAGCAGTGGACAGTGTCAGTAGAGCAGTGGACGGTGTCAGTAGAGCAGTGGACAGTGTCAGTAGATCAGTGGATGGTGTCAGTAGGGCAGAGGACGGTGTCAGTAGAGCAGTGGACGGTGTCAGTAGAGCAGTGGATGGTGTCAGTAGATCAGTGGATGGTGTCAGTAGGGCAGAGGACGGTGTCAGTAGAGCAGTGGACGGTGTCAGTAGAGCAGTGGACGGTGTCAGTAGAGAAGTGGACGGTGTCAGTAGAGCAGTGGAAGGTGTCAGTAGAGCAGTGGACGGTGTCAGTAGAGAAGTGGACGGTGTCAGTAGGGCAGTGGACGGTGTCAGTAGGGCAGTGGACGGTGTCAGTAGAGCAGTGGACGGTGTCAGTAGGGCAGTGGACGGTGTCAGTAGGGCAGTGGATGGTGTCAGTAGAGCAGTGGACGGTGTCAGTAGGGCAGAGGACAGTGTCAGTAGGGTAGAGATTGGTGTCAGTAGAGCAGTGGACGGTGTCAGTAGAGCAGTGGAAGGTGTCAGTAGAGCAGTGGACGGTGTCAGTAGGGCAGTGGACGGTGTCAGTAGGGCAGTAGACGGTGTCAGTAGAGCAGTGGACGGTGTCAGTAGAGCAGTGGACGGTGTCAGTAGAGCAGTGGACGGTGTCAGTAGAGCAGTGGACGGTGTCAGTAGAGCAGTGGACGGTATCAGTAGGGCAGTGGACGGTGTCAGTAGGGCAGTGGACGGTGTCAGTAGGGCAGAGGACGGTGTCAGTAGAGCAGTGGACGGTGTCAGTAGAGCAGTGGACGGTGTCAGTAGAGCAGTGGACAGTGTCAGTAGAGCAGTGGACGGTGTCAGTAGGGTAGAGATTGGTGTCAGTAGAGCAGTGGACGGTGTCAGTAGAGCAGTGGACGGTGTCAGTAGGGCAGTGGATGGTGTCAGTAGGGCAGTGGACGGTGTCAGTAGAGCAGTGGACGGTGTCAGTAGGGCAGAGGACGGTGTCAGTAGGGTAGAGATTGGTGTCAGTAGAGCAGTGGACGGTGTCAGTAGAGCAGTGGACGGTGTCAGTCGGGCAGTGGATGGCGTCAGTAGAGCAGTTGACGGTGTCAGTAGAGCAGTGGATGGTGTCAGTAGGGCAGAGGATGGTGTCAGTAGGGCAGAGATTGGTGTCAGTAGAACAGTGGACGGTGTCAGTAGAGCAGTGGACGGTGTCAGTAGGGCAGTGGATGGTGTCAGTAGAGCAGTGGATGGTGTCAGTAGAGCAGTGGACGGTGTCAGTAGGGCAGTGGACGGTATCAGTAGAGCAGTGGACGGTGTCAGTAGAGCAGTGGATGGTGTCAGTAGAGCAGTGGACGGTGTCAGTAGGGCAGTGGACGGTGTCAGTAGAGCAGTGGACGGTATCAGTAGAGCAGTGGATGGTGTCAGTAGGGCAGTGGATGGTGTCAGTAGAGCAGTGGACGGTGTTAGTAGAGCAGTGGACGGTATCAGTAGAGCAGTGGATGGTGTCAGTAGGGCAGTGGATGGTGTCAGTAGAGCAGTGGATGGTGTCAGTAGGGCAGTGGACGGTGTCAGTAGGGCAGAGGACGGTGTCAGTAGAGCAGTGGACAGTGTCAGTAGAGCAGTGGACGGTGTCAGTAGAGCAGTGGACGGTGTCAGTAGAGCAGTGGATGGTGTCAGTAGGGCAGAGGACGGTGTCAGTAGAGCAGAGGACGGTGTCAGTAGAGCAGTGGACGGTGTCAGTAGAGCAGTGGATGGTGTCAGTAGTTTTTATTTTTAATATTTTATTTTTTATTTTTTTACAATTTTTTTTTTTTTTACAAACTTTTTAGGAGCCGTATAAGGGGGCTTTGCTGACATACCAGGGGTTTAAACAGGGGGAATCTGCGCCACAACAAGCCCCCTTTGTGATAGCTTTGAGCAGTTGACAGGTACTCTTTATGGGTCTTATTAGACCCTTGATGTCTCCCTTTGCCCTCCAATGCAACTGACCAAGCACAAATCATGCTTGGTTAGATGCTTACCTTGCGGTAACAGCCAAGGAATGACAGCTTCCAGGATCATTGGTCACAGAGGAGATGGGGGAATGGATGTTCCCCCATCTCCTCTGTGGGGAGCCATCCTGACCACTTGCCATGGTCCTGGACTCCCTTGAGGAACAGGAGAGCACCGGAACCACAGCAGGTGGCTACTGTAAAAGTGATCCAGTTTTTGGTTCTATTTCCCTGCTGTAAGAGTTTCACATGAAGGTAAAGCCTCAGTGCCCATTGTGCCAGGGCAGGACCAGAATAAAGGGGGGGACGGGAGGGGCAGCTGTCCTGGATAACAGAGGTAGGGGGGTGCATCCCCTCACCGCATGCGCACTTCAGATCAGTGGCTGACAACCAGAGAGCCTTAACTTCATGTCTTCTCCGCATAGGTGTGCGCAGCCTCTTGCATTAGGGTGTGCACCCCAAAGCCCAAATACATATGCATGTGTATATGTACTGATGGTGTCAGTAGGGCAGTGGACAGTGTCATTAGTTTTATTTTATTTTTAAATAAATTATTTTATTTTGTAAAATTTTTTTGGGGGATGAAATATCAGTGGTCTAAACAGGGGGGAATATGCACCACACAAGGCGATTAGGGTGTGCCCAGGCACACCTGGCACACCCTGTGCGCACGCCTATGCTTCTCCGACAGCTACTGCTGTCCCACTATGCCCACTCTCCACCCCATCCTGCGCAATTACCTTCTAGCTACTAGAAAACAAGCTATTAGCTAGGCATGTGTAGTGCACGCTCCATGCCACCCATGGGCAGCGGGAGCAAGGGGGCAGAGTATGGGCGTAGGGCATTACACCCTTTCTACGGGATGAACTAGCAGCAGGACGGGGAGGCAGCATCCTTGCCCTGGGGTATCTCTTATGTTGGTTTCTCTGCCAGTGTCTTTTTCCCAGGTTGGGTGTTCTGTCTCCATCTGCTGGCCCAAATAGAGAATGCAGCAGCAGCACCATTGTGCATTTGATCTATTCTACACTATACTGAGACAATTAGGCTTTAAAAAAATCCAAAAAAAAAGGAAGAGTTGATGGGGCTTTTGGTCTTTTTCTGCTGTCCTTCTTCTATGTTCTGTGTTTCTATATTTTCCTTCTTTGACCCAAAGTAGTCAGAAAGGGAAATCACTGGCCATTGGCCACTCAGGGCTTCAAGGTAACAACCTAGGAGCTTGTTGTATCCCTTAGGCCACCGGTAGGGCATCAGGGGTCTGGAGAATATTATTTATCATTAGCACTTCCATTTCTCCTTCCTTCATTCCATACCTCCTTCCATCATTCTTTTTAGCTGTCCATCCAACCGTACTTCCATTCTTCCATCCCTCCCTTCATTTCCTATTTTCTGACTAACTCCATCCAGCCAGGTTCCTCTCTGACTATAATAAAAAGCTTGTGCACCGCGGCAATCCAAATAAAGAAATGAAACGGAAGATGCTGGGAGATTACCGTCCTCCTCCTTCATTTGTTCTCCAGATGGGCAGACGGAGGTCACTCACCCCCGAGGGCATCACAAAGAAATGGGATTTCTGGAAGGGAAATTTGAAGAACAAAATGAGAGGATGGGATAATGAAAATATTCCATTCTATTTATCTTATTGATGTAGCGAGGACGGCACACTCCTCTCCCTGTCTATGTGACAATAAAAGAAAATCACCATGAATTTTCTCCACATGCTGGTCGTAGTCAATGGTTGTGTAGCAATGACCCTCCTCAGGAGGTGCTGGATTTTTAGGCGCTCTCCTGCCTTCCTACTGGTGTCCGGCCCTGTAGCAGTACCCAAACACCCACGACCAACCAGAGGGGGCGGACAAACTTCACATCGTCATACTCAATCCTCAATTATCATGGCGGCAGAGGGTTGGAGGTACAGGATACCCAAAAACAGAAGCAAAAGTTCCTTCTACTCAGGGACTTTTCACAGGACTCTTTAGGCCGAGACGGGTGACTATCTTCCAGTATCTTTTGACCTCTGCCACTGGTCAGCTGTTCTGCCACAGGATGGTGTTGATTCTGTGGATCCAGATGGATGGCTACCTTTTGGTTTCTTTGGCCTCTGCCATAGGCCAGGTTAGGACTTGTCAGCTTCTGCCACAAGCCATATTAGATGTTTTCAGGCCTCTGAAACAGGCCAGGTTAGGACTCACTCTTTGGGCCTCTGCCACAGGCCAGGCTAGGACACCTCAGGATTCTGCCCCAGGTTTAGGTTAGGACTCTTTGGGCCTCTACTATGGGCCAGGCTAGGACACTTCAGGTTTCTCCCACTGGTTCAGGTTAGGACTCTTTAGCCTCTGCCACAGGCCAGGCTAGGACACTTCAGGTCTCTGCCACAGGCCAGGTTAGGACTCTTCAGCCACTGCCACATTTCAGGTCAGGATACTTCAGGCTTCTCTCACCGGTTTAGGTTAGGACTCTTCAGGCCTCTACTTCAGGCCAGGTTACGGCTCTTTAGCTTCTGCCACAGGCCAAGCTATTACACTTTAGGCCTCTGATACAGGCCAGGTTAGGACTCTTCTGCCTCTGCTAGTGGCCAGGTTGGGACTCTTCAGATCTCTGCCACCAGCCAGGTAAGGACTGTTAAGCATACCTTCAAACTTTTTAAGATGGGAACAAAGGACACCTATTAGCAAAAGTAGGCAGGCATAGAACACGCCTCCACCCATGCCATGCACCCTTAAAGGAGAATTATACAAAAAAAATTGGTCAAACCCACATGTGCTTTTTTTGCCAATACTATTCCTTTATATTGGCTTTTGAAATCTACAAATGCATCAATTTACAAATTGGATGAAAGGTTTAGCACTGGGAAACACTTTTTGAAAGATAACAAGGGCATTGTATATACAACTTAATGGATTAGACCAAAATGAGGGATAAATGAGGAGGAAAGAGGGACTTAGTTCCAAATAAGGGACAGTCCCTCAAAATCAGGGACAGTTGGGAGCTATGCTCTTACGGCCTCTGCTAAAGGCCAGGTTAGGACTCTTCCTCCTCTGCCACAGGCCAGGGTAGGACCCCTTGGGCCTCTGCCACAGGCTGGGTTAGGACTCTTCAGCCTCTTCCACAGGCCAGGTTAGGACTCTTCTGCCTCTGCCACAGGCCAGGCTAGGATACTTCAGGCTTCTCCCATCGGTTTAGATTAGCACTCTTTAGCCACTTCCACAGGACAGGTTAGGACTCTTCTGTCTCTACCCCTGACCAGGCCAGGATATTTCAGCATCTAACACAGGCTAGGTTGGGACTCTTCAGGTCTCTGTCACAGGCCAGGCTAGGATACTTCAGGCTTCTACCAGCTGTTTAGGTTAGGACTCTTTAGGCCTCTACCACAGCCCAGGTAAGGACTCTTCCGCCTCTGCCACAGGCCAGGTAGGACCCCTTGGGCCTCTGCCACAGGCTGGGTTAGGACTCTTCGGCCTCTTCCACAGGCCAATTTAGGACTCTTCAGGCTTCTGCTACAGGCCAGGTTAGGACTCTTCAGGCCTCTGATACAGGCCAGGTTAGGACTCTTCAGGCCTCTGCTACAGGCCAGGTTAGGACTCTTCAGGCCTCTGCTACAGGCCAGGCTAGGATACTTCAGGCTTCTTCCATCGGTTCAGGTTAGGACTCTTCTGCCTCTGCCACATGACAGGGCAGGGCCCCTTGGGCCTTTTTCACAGGCTGGGTTAGGACTCTTCGGCCTCTTCCACGGGCCAGTTTAGGACTCTTCAGGCTTCTGCTACAGGCCATGTCAGGACTCTTCAGGCCTCTGATACAGGCCAGGTTAGGACTCTTCAGGCCTCTGCTACAGGCCAGGATAGGACTCCTCAGGCCTCTGATACAGGTCAGGTTAGGACTCTTCAGGCCTCTGCTACAGGCCAGGTTAGGACTCCTCAGGCCTCTGATACAGGTCAGGTTAGGACTCTTCAGGCCTCTGCTACAGGCCAGGTTAGGACTCTTCAGGCCTCTGATACAGGTCAGGTTAGGACTCTTCAGGCCTCTGCTACAGGCCATGTAATGACTCTTCAGGCCTCTGCTACAGGCCAGGTTAGGACTCTTCTGCCTCTCCCACAGCCCAGGCTAGGATACTTCAGGCTTCTTCCACCGGTTCAGGTTAGGACTCTTCTGCCTCTGCCACATGACAGGGCAGGGCCCCTTGGGCCTTTGTCACAGGCTGGGTTAGGACTCTTCAGCCTCTTCCACAGGCCAGGTTAGGACTCTTCTGCCTCTGCCACAGGCCAGGCTAGTATACTTCAGGCTTCCCCCACCGGTTTAGGTTAGGACTCCTCAGGCCTCTGATACAGGCCAGGTTAGGACTCTTCTGCCTCTGCCACAGACCAGGCTAGGATACTTCAGGCTTTTTCCATCGGTTCAGGTTAGGACTCTTCTGCTTCTGCCACATGACAGGGCAGGGCCCCTTGGGCCTTTGTCACAGGCTGGGTTAGGACTCTTCGGCCTCTTCCACAGGCCAATTTAGGACTCTTCAGGCTCCTGCTACAGGCCAAGTTAGGACTCTTCAGGCCACTGATACAGGCCAGGTTAGAACTCTTCAGGCCTCTGCTACAGGCCAGGTTAGGACTCTTCAGGCCTCTGCTACAGGCCAGGTTAGGACTTTTCAGGCCTCTGCTACAGGCCAGGTTAGGACTTTTCAGGCGTCTGCTACAGGCAAGGTTAGGACTCTTCTGCTTCTGCCACAGACCAGGCTAGGATACTTCAGGCTTCTTCCACCGGTTCAGGTTGGGACTCTTCTGCCTCTGCCACATGACAGGGCAGCGCAGGGCCCCTTGGGCCTTTGTCACAGGCTGGGTTAGGACTCTTCAGCCTCTTCCACAGGCCAATTTAGGACTCTCCTGCCTCTGCCACAGGCCGGGCTAGGATACTTCAGGCTTCCCCCACCATTTAAGGTTAGGACTCTTTAGGCCTCTACCACAGGCCAGGTTAGCACTCTTTAGCCTCTTCCACAGGAAAGGTTAGGACTCTTCTGGCTCTACCCCTGGCCAGGCCAGGATATTTCAGAATCTAACACAGGCTAGGTTGGGACTCTTCAGGTCCCTGCCACAGGCCAGGCTAGGATACTTCAGGCTTCTACGAGCTGTTTAGGTTAGGACTCTTGAGGCCATTACCACAGCCCAGGTAATGACTCTTCAGCCTCTTCCACAGACCAGGTTAGGACCCTTTAGCCTTCACCACAGGCCAGGTAATGACTCTTCAGCCTCTTCCACAGACCAGGTTAGGACCCTTTAGCCTTCACCACAGGCCAGGTAAGGACTCTTCAGCCTCTGCTACAGGCCAGGAATGCACTGAAATGTGCAGCGCACTGCCCCCTCGTCGCAGCCTGAATGGACAACTTCCACACCATAAACTACTGCTGTGTGCACAGGCCCTGAGGGGAATGGACAGCACTGATAGGTATGAAATTAATAAATTAAAAAGCAGAGAAAAGTCTAAAGAACATTGAGGGAGATTTACTAAAACTGGTGCACTCAGAATCTTGTGCAGGGGTACATTGTAGCCAATCAGCTTCTAACTTCAGCCTGTTCAATTAAGATTTGGCAATAAAACCTGGAAGCTGATTGGTTTCTATATGCGGAGCTGCACCAGATTCTGCACTCTCCAGCTTTAGTAAATGACCCCCCACAGTTCCTTCACCGGCCTGAGAAAGCCCCTAGGCAGGTGAACCGTTTACCGTTTGCTGCTGGGCTTTGGGGGCCACAACATAAAAGACCAAAGGGCCACTTGCTGCTTTTCTACACCTATCATGACCAAAACCTACTAGAACACCCATAATAATATGAATCCATCACTGAGTTTGGAGACAAAAAACTTTTATAACTCAAAACCAATAACACTCAAAACCCCCGCTCTGAAAACTCAGCGCCCCCAAAAAGTCTTCAGTTAATGATCTGCAGAAGTTTTTCCTGTTATCCGTCCCGCAGCGAGCGCAGTGGCGGCTCTCAGATATATCTCTAGAAAGGTTACATTAATTCAGCGACCTTGACTGAACAAAAGCCCGTCTGATGCACATTCATAATGTTCAGCATTCCTGCCGGAAAAGGACAGAAAAAAACATAAACTGTCGAATAAGCTCAATTTCAATTTTTTTTTTTTTTTGTGGATTTGCTCCATTTCAGCACTCTCCTCGTCAGAATGAGGTGAGCCGTTGTTTCCCAAACCGGAAGGCAGGAGATGACATTTGGAAAATAAACAGGGTCATTAGTCGTTGTATGAGGAGCACCGCAGAGGACATACCATGGTGGAGCATGGAAGAACATCTACCAAATCCCAGACTTTCTGGATAATAGATCCTTGTCTGATGTATACAACATAGACAACTCATAGAACCTGAAATAAATAACACCAATGTCAGCCTTCAGAGAGATTGTGCCAGCCACAAGGCTCGTGGTAATGCTCATAAACATATAGGAACGCATGCACGGGGGATGCACGGGCACGTTCACCACAGATTCTGGTGCCTGGTGGCCTATTTAACCCGGGGCCCAGCATGGGATCATTGCTGAATGGTCTTTCCCTCTTTTCCCTCTGATCATATTAGAGTTTTCCCTTCACATTGGAGACGTCCCCCCCTATATTAGAGTACCCTCCTACACATCAGAGTCCCCCGTTCACATTAATGTCCCTCCACTTCACATCAGATTCCCTCCCATCACATTAGAGTTCTTCACTTTGGGACCCCCCCCCCCATATGTCTCTCCCATCAAATTAGAGTTCTCTTTAACTTTGGGACGCCCCCCATATGTCTCTCCCATCAAATTAGAGTTCTCTTTAACTTTGGGACACCCCCCATATGTCTCTCCCATCATATTAGAGTTCTCATTCACTTTGGAAACCCCCCTCATATGTCGCTTCCATCATATTAGAGTTCTCTTTCACTTTGGGACCCCCCCCCCCCCATATGTCTCTCTCATCATATTAGAGTTCTCCTTCACATTGGGAACCCCCCTCCCTCATATGTCCTTCCTATCACATTAGAGTTCTCCTTCACTTTGGGACCCCCCCCCATATGTCACTCCCATAACATTAGAGTTCTCCTTCACTTTGGGACCCCCCCCCCCCCATATGTTGCTCCCATAACATTAGAGTTCTCCTTCACTCTGGGAACCCACCTTCCTCATATGTCCTTCCCATCACATTAGAGTTCTCCTTCACTTTGGGACCCCTCCATATATCTCTCCCATCATATTAGAGTTCTCCTTCACATTGGGAACCCCCCTCATATGATATGTCCTTCTCATCACATTAGAGTTCTCCTTCACTTTGAGAACCCCCCTCCCCTCATATGTCCTTCCCATCACATTAGAGTTCTCCTCCACATTGGCGTCCCCACATATTAGAGTTCCCTCTACACATCAGAGTCTCTCCCATCACACGTAACCTCATGGACCATGGCGCACCAGGCTTTTCTGTCCTTTACTGCCTCCCGGAGCTTGCTTAACTTCATGTTCATTGTTTTCGATGATGCTATCCATCCATCTTGCTTTCTGTTGTCCTCTTCTCCTTTTTTCTTCCATGTTTCCCAGCATCAGGGTCTTTTCCAATGTGTCCTCTCTTCGCATTAGGTGGCCAAAGTATTTAGGTTTCAGCTTCAGGATCTGTCCATCCAGTGAATATTCAGGATTTGGTTTCCTTCAAGAGTGACTGGTTTGATCTTCTTGCCATTCAAGGTACTTCTTGCCATCCAAGGGAGTCTTCTCCAACACCAAAGTTCAAATATTACAGCTATCCTGGTAATTAAGGGTCCATGGATCTGTCAGGGAGACCTGACTTGAGTCCAGCTTTTCTTTTTGCTAGCTTCATCCATTGTGGGTTCCTTTCTCTTGTTGGGGACAGAGATTTGAGTTCCACCCACTGACACAGTGAGGAGATCTCCGGACTCTGGCTGCAGAATGAAAATGACGGACTTCGAGTTTCTATGAGCCTTCCTCTGATCTTACTTTCCTCCTGCGTTTTTTTTTTTTGGGGAGTTTTCCGCTGACACGTCGCCGTGACACAACAACAGCATCTCAATTCTGTATTTCACGTCAAACCTCTCCAGTTTGTTTTTTGCGGCAATGTATCGAGACGCTCGGATTAATGCGATCTGAATATGCAGATTACATTAAGAAAAATACATATTAAAATCTTCAGTCGTTTGCCACATTGATCGCCGGGAATCCGTCATAATTTGTGATTTGCATATCTGCTCTGATAAGCTTTCCGCAGATTGTCATCTTCCCACGTTGGGCGTACCGTCGCTTTAAGAGCGCCATCCACACTCACATGTCACTCTGTCCCGTTCTTGGCGTCTTAATTAGTTTTCTTTATTAGCGAGGGCCCCTGTGGAAGGTAATCTTCCGCGATGTTGTCACACCTAGCGTGAGAGAACGGTGACGGAGGTGGCAAAAATATCAGCGCTTCATAAATAATGTCAGCGAGCTGCAAGGGGGGGGGGGGGGCGCATCCCTTTCTACCTGATGGAGGAGGGAACGCTTATTCCAATCGGCAACTTTTCTTCAGAACTTTTCTGTTGTTACATTTGTATCATCTGGAGGAAGAAGCTATAATGACTAATGGTGGGCACGCGTTTCGCTTTTATTATCCGATCAATAACTTCCCTTCTGATCAATTTAGATCACATTCGATTGGCCAACACAGAAAATTACTAATCATTTTGCATCGATCGGCAGCACTGAGATACTTTGTTGATGAATTTGATCCTTTTCGATCAATCAGATCATGAGATGGCATGGTGGACACAGACCTGTATGGCGGCACATGTCTTCAGGGTTCAGGGTGCTCATTTGCATGCCCCCCGCCGACCCATGCTGTGATTGGACATTTGGCAGCAAATTTCACCCAATAATTTTGACTGAAACCTGGTGATTGGCTGTGTCCAATCACACACAGAGTTCTGTGTTTACAAAAACACAGAGCCTTGTGTACAGGGAACAGTGATCTGGCTGTTTTCTTCTCCCCTCTTTGAATATAATGAACGGAAACCCACATGTCTATTCCAGGATTCCTCATAGGATCCTTGCCAGGTGTTCCAGGATTCCTCATGGGATCCATATCATGTCTTCCAGGACCCTTGCAGGATCCCTGTCGGGTCTTCTCGGATTCCTCATAGGTTCCCTCTTGGGTCTGCCAGTAGGGATGAGCCGAACACCCCCCGGTTCGGTTCGCACCAGAACCCGCGAACGGACCGAAAGTTCGCACGAACGTTAGAACCCCATTGACGTCTATGGGACTCGAACGTTCGAAATCAAAAGTGCTCATTTTAAAGGCTAATTTGCATGGTATTGTCCTAAAAAGGGTGTGGGGACCCGGGTCCTACCCCAGGGGACATGTATCAATGCAAAAAAAACTTTTAAAAACGGCCGTTTTTTCGGGAGCAGTGATTTTAATGATGCTTAAAGTAAAAAAAAAAAAGTGAAATATTCCTTTAAATATCGTACCTGGGGGGTGTCTATAGTATGCCTGTAAAGTGACGCGTGTTTCCCGTGTTTAGAACAGTCCCTGCACCAAATGTCATTTTTAAAGGAAAAAATCTCATTTAAAACTGCTTGCGGGTTTAATGTCATGTCGGGTCATGGCAATATGGATGAAAATCAGTGAGACAAACGGCACGGGTACCCCCCAGTCCATTACCAGGCCCTTTGGGTCTTGTATGGATATTAAGGGGAACCCCGCACCCAAATTAAAATAAGGAAAGGTGTGGGGCCACCAGGCCCTATATACTCTGAACAGCAGTATACAGGCGGTGCAAACAAGACAGGGACTGTAGGTTTGTTGTTAAGTAGAATCTGTTTGTAATTTTGAACATTTTTAACGTGTTTAGCTCCAGCCAAAAAATCTTTTCTAAGCTTTTTGGAAAACATAGGGAAGGGTTATCACCCCTGTGACATTTGTTTTGCTGTCTTTCCTCCTCTTCAGAAGATTTCACCTCACTTTTTTGTCCCAATGAAAAATGTTTTTTGAAAATTTGGGTTTTTTTGTGGAACAAGGATTGGAAAGCATCAGTGGAAAGAAGAAATTGTTTTCCCATATTAACTCTTACAGGAGAGAATTTCCCTTCCTAGGGGTAGATTTAATCTCACTTCCTGTTGTCTCCTTCCGTTTGCAAGTAGGAGTCGTTTGTAAGTTAGATGTTTGAAAGTAGGGTCCTGCCCCATATACTCAGCAGAAATTTGGGCCTTAGGTGTTGCTGTGGCCACAACACTGTAAGCCCTCACAGGGCCCTGCTGTGAAATATTAGATCAAGAATTGTAATTACATGCCCCTGTTGAACAGGAGCTGAAAAATTAGGCATTAGGCACTGGTGCTGGTGCCACAACACTGCAACCCCTCACAGACACTCTAGTTGGAACGCAGGAACGAGCCCTGCTGCAAAGTATTGCATCAAAAATTGTAATTACACGCCCCTGTTAGACAGGGGCAGAAAAATTGGGCCTTAGGCACTGGTGCTGGTGCCACAACACTGCAACCCCTCACAGACACTCTAGTTGGAACGCAGGAACGAGCCCTGCTGCAAAGTATTGCATCAAAAATTGTAATTACACGCCCCTGTTAGACAGGGGCAGAAAAATTGGACCTTAGGCACTGGTGCTGGTGCCACAACACTGCAACCCCTCACAGACACTCTAGTTGGAATGCAGGAACGAGCCCTGCTGCAAAGTATTACATCAAAAATTGTAATTACACGCCCCTGTTAAACAGGGGCTGAAAAATTGTGCCTTAGGCACTGGTGGTGGCGCCCAGAACCAAAAATGTTCTTACAAGCTATCAGCGTGATGATTGAGGAGGAAGAGGATAATTACTCAGGGATAGTCACTCAGCATCAGCATAGGCAGTCTTTGAAGGGATCTGAGATTTCAAAAAAAATGATTCGGTTACATCAGCATCAGGTGCTTGGTAGCTGGTGGTGATCCAAGACTGATTCATTTTTATGAAGGTCAGCCGATCGACCGAGTCGGTGGACAGACGCACCCTGTGATCAGTTACCACGCCTCCAGCAGCACTGAATGTGCGTTCCGAAAGAACGCTGGATGCAGGACAGGCCAGTAGCTCAATTGCATACTGTGCAAGCTCTGGCCAGTGATCCATCCTCAAGACCCAGTAACCCAGAGGATTTTCGGTGGGAAAGGTGTCCAAGTCTGATCTTGCCCCTAGGTATTCCTGCACCATGTAAAACAGACGCTGGCGATGGTTGCTGGAACCGATCATACCTTGGGGCTGCGGACCAAAAAATTGTCTGAACGCATCGGTCAGACGGCCACCTTCTCCACCGCTCCTTCTTTGACTGACCGAAGCCTCAGCAACACGTTGTCCAGAAACAGGAGTTTGTAACCTCCCAGTCTCTGGGAACGCGTTGCACAGACCTTTCTGCAAGGCCTCCCGAAGATGTTTCATCCTCTGCTCCCTCTGCGATGGCAAGATAAGGTCCGCAGCTTTACCCTTGTAACGTGGATCAAGGAGGGTTGCCAGCCAGTATTGGTCCTTCTCCTTGATACCACGAATACGAGGATCCTTACGCAGGCTTTGCAGGATCAGGGAGGCCATGCAGCGTAGGTTTGCTGAGGCATTCGGTCCGGAGTCCTCTGGGTCACTAAGGACAACAACGTCCGCAGCCACCTCCTCCCAGCCACGTACAAGTCCATGTGTTCCTTGGGACTGATCCCTTAAAGACTGCTGCTGATGCTGAGTGCCAGGCTCCACCTCCATACTGACACAATCTTCCTCCTCCTCCTCCTCCTCCTCGTCCTCTTCCTGTGTGATCGGCGGGCACGCAGGAACACTGTCTTAATAAAGGGGGCCTTGAGAGCTAAGGAAGTCCTCCTCTTCCTGCCTCTGTTCTGCCTCAAGTGCCCTGTCCATTATTCCACGCAGCGTGTGCTCCAACAGGTGGACAAGGGGGACAGTGTCACTGATGCATGCACTGTCACTGCTCACCATCCTCGTGGCCTCCTCGAATGGTGACAGGACAGTGCATGCATCCCTGATCATGGCCCACTGGCGTGGGGAAAAAAAACCAAGCTCCCCTGACCCTGTCCTGGTGCTATAGTCGCACAGGTACTCATTGATGGCCCTCTGCTGCGTGTGCAGCCGCTGCAGCATGGCCAACGTTGAGTTCCACCTGGTGGGCATGTCACAGATTAGGCGGTTCTTGGGCAGGTTAAACTCCTTTTGGAGGTCCGTCAGCCGAGCACTGGCATTATATGACCGGCGGAAATGCACACAGACTTTCCTGGCCTGCCTCAGGACATCCTGTAAGCCCGGGTACCTGCCCAAGAACCGCTGCACCACCAAGTTAAGGACGTGAGCCAAACAGGGCACATGGGTCATTTGTCCCTGTCTGAGGGCAGAGAGGAGGTTGGTGCCATTGTCGCAAACCACCATTCCTGCCTTAAGTTGGCGTGGCGTCAACCACCTCTGAACCTGCCCCTGCAGAGCTGACTGAACCTCTGCCCCAGTGTGGCTCCTGTCCCCCAAGCACACCAGCTCAAGCACCGCATGGCATCTTTTGGCCTGCGTACTTGCGTAGCCCCTTGAACGCCTACGGAGCACCGCTGGTTCCGAGGAAGAGGCCATGGAGGAAGAAGAAGAGGAGGGGGTGGAGGAGAGAGGTGTGTCACAATCAGCATTTTGGAGGCGTGGTGGCGGAACAACCTCCAACACTACTGCACCTTGTCCTGCATCCTTCCCAGCTGCCAGCAGAGTCACCCAATGCGCCGTGAAACTTAGGTAACGTCCCTATCCATGCCTGCTGGACCATGAGTCAGCGGTAATATGCACCTTACCGCTGACCGCCCTGTCCAGCGAGGCATGGACATTGCCTTCCACATGCCGGTAGAGAGCCGGAATTGCCTTCCGTGAGAAAAAGTGGCGTTTGGGTACCTGCCACTGAGGAACTGCACATTCCACAAACTCACGGAAGGGGGCAGAGTCTACCAACTGAAAAGGCAGCAGTTGAAGTGCTAGCAATTTTGCCAAGCTAGCATTCAACCGCTGGGCATGTGGATGGCTGGGAGCAAACTTCTTTCGGTGGTGCAGCAGCTGGGGCAGGGAAATTTGCCTGGTACAATCTGACGTCGGTGTACCAAAAGCAGATTGCCCACAAGTACTTGGCTGTGACACACCTAATTCTACACCTTCATTCCTCTCACTGCAGGTCTCAGAGAGGACTGAAGGTCTAGTGGGGTTGGAAATCTCAGCTGATGAGGAGCAAGGAGAGATCCTCTTTGTTCTTTGGTGTGGGTCTTTTAGATACGCTTGCCAACGAACTGCATGGCAGGTCAACATATGTCTGGTCAAGCATGTGGTACCCAAGCGGGAGATGTTTTGGCCACGCGAGATACGCTTGAGACATATGTTGCAAATAGCAGCGGTGCGATCTGATGCACTCGTCTCAAAAAAGGCCCACACCAAAGAACTTTTTGAATAACGCGTAGAGACTGCAGCGCAATGCACACGTGGAGCTTTGGGGTGTGATGCAGTCAATGTGCTGCCCTTAGGCTGGCCCCTGGAGGGCATCCTGCATCGTTGGTGATGTGCCGCCTCCTCCTCCTCCTCCTCCTCCTCCTCCTCTCTCCTATCAGGCACCCACGTTGAGTCAGTGACCTCATCATCCCCTCCCTCCTCATCACTGGAGCAAACCTGGCAGTATGCTGCAGCAGGGGGAGCATGACTGCCAGATTGCTGTCCTTCTTGGGCACCCCCTCTGTCCGTGCTCATGTTACTGCCTTCATCGAGCTCAGTATCATCATCAGAGCCTTCCAAACGCTGGGCATCCTCCTGGAGCATGTACCCAACACTGTGGTCAAACAGTTCGAGGGAATCCTCATGAGGACATGGTGGAGCTAGGGAAGGAGTCACTGATGACATTGAGCTGAGGGAAGAGGCCGCTGCTTTGCCAGACAAAGCACCCTGGGCATGGGTGAGAGAGGATGAGGAGGATGAGGACGGCTTGGTCATCCACTCGACCAAGTCTTCCGCATGTTGCGGCTCAACACGGCCAGCTGCCGAAAAAAAGGCCAAGCGTGTCCCATGGCCACGTGCTGATGAGGATGCACCGTCTCCACGACCAGCACTAGACACAGAGCCTGCTTGCCCTCTCTTATTGGCTTGTGACTGTCTGCCTCTCCTTCTTGGCCTTCCAGACATACTAATGGCCTGTAGCTGCACTAAGCTGGGATAGAACACCTGTAATTTTCTTCAGGTAGCTTTATATACTGTAACCAGACAAGCCTGCCTGTCAGTAGGAAGATAACAGGAACGGATCTAGCTGAACACTGTGAGCAGGACGCACTGTACTAAATGTAAATAGTCTAGCTGCCTGACCGTGGTACTAATAGGATCAAATAGAACACCTGTAATTTTCTTCAGGTAGCTTTATATACTGTAACCAGACAAGCCTGCCTGTCAGTAGGAAGATAACAGGAACGGATCTAGCTGAACACTGTGAGCAGGACACACTGTACTAAATGTAAATAGTCTAGCTGCCTGACCGTGGTACTAATAGGATCAAATAGAACACCTGTAATTTTCTTCAGGTAGCTTTATATACTGTAACCAGACAAGCCTGCCTGTCAGTAGGAAGATAACAGGAACGGATCTAGCTGAACACTGTGAGCAGGACGCACTGCACTAAATGTAAATAGTCTAGAAGATAACAGGAACGGATCTAGCTGAACACTGTGAGCAGGACGCACTGCACTAAATGTAAATAGTCTAGAAGATAACAGGAACGGATCTAGCTGAACACTGTGAGCAGGACGCACTGCACTAAATGTAAATAGCAGGAACGGATCTAGCTGAACACTGTGAGCTGGACGCACTGCACTAAATGTAAATAGCAGGAACGGATCTAGCTGAACACTGTGAGCAGGACGCACTGCACTAAATGTAAATAGCAGGAACGGATCTAGCTGAACACTGTGAGCAGGACGCACTGCACTAAATGTAAATAGTCTAGATAGAAGATAACAGGAACGGATCTAGCTAAACTGAATACAGTGTATATATATATATGCAACACCTGGGATGCATATATATACACAATACACTGTAAGTGCAGCTAACTGACTGACTGTTCTGCCTAATCTATCTAACTCAAATCAAATGACACTGTCTCTCTCTCTCTCTCTCTATCTCTCAGCACACCGGAACACACACTACACAGGGCCGCCGTGCAGGCGGCCTTATATAGTGTGGGGTGTGTACTAAATCCCCTGAGCCATAATTGGCCAAAGCCACCCTGGCTTTGGCCAATTACAGCTCTCTCTACTGACGGCGCTGTGATTGGCCAAGCATGTGGGTCATTGTGCATGCTTGGCCAATCATCAGCCAGCAATGCACTGCGATGCCGCAGTGAATTATGGGCCGTGACGCGCCACACGAATTTGGCGCGAACGGCCCATATCGTTCGCAATTCGACGGACGGTCGAACAGCCGATGTTCGAGTCGAACATGGGTTCGACTCGAACACGAAGCTCATCCATATCTGCCAGTATTCCTCGCAAGATCCCTGCCAGATGTTCCAGGATTCCTCATAGGATCCCTTTTTGATTTTCCAGGATTCCTCATGGGATCCCTGTCAGGTGTTTCAGGATTGCTCATGGGATCCCTCTCTGGCCTACCAAGATTACTCACAGGATCCCTGCCAGGTCTTCCAGGATTCCTTGTAGGATCCCCACCAGATTTTCCTCATAGGGTAAGATCCCTTCTGAGATCTCAAAGATTGCTAGGACCTCCACTACCTCCAGGACTTCCAGAGGTCCCAGTAACGATAATGAGTGTCCATTGACCAAAAGGGTATTTAAGCTCCAGCTTTTGATGTGTCCCTCTCTGAATCTAATGAACCGAAACCCACATGTCTATTCCAGGATTCCTCATAGGATCCTTGCCAGGTGCTCCAGGATTCCTCATGGGATCCATACCATGTCTTAAAGGATCCTTGCAGGATCCCTGTCGGGTCTTCTAGGATTCCTCATAGGTTCCCTCTTGGGTCTGCCAGTATTCCTCACAAGATCCTTGCCAGATGTTCCAGGATTCCTCATAGGATCCCTTTCTGATCTTCCAGGATTCCTCATGGGATCCCTGTCATTTGTTTTAGGATAGCTCATGGTATCCCTCTCTGGTCTTCCAAGATTACTCACAGGATCCCTGCCAGGTCTTCCAGGATTCCTTGCAGGATCTCCACCAGATCTTCCTCATAGGGTAAGATCCCTTCTGAGATCTCCAAGATTCCTAGGACCTCTACTACCTCCAGGACTTCCAGAGTTCCCAGTAACGATAATGAGGGTGTCCATTGACCAAAAGGGTATTTAAGCTCCAGCCTTTGATGTGTCTGGTGGTGTGTTCCTCATGGGATCCCTGTCAGGTGTTTTAGGATAGCTCATGGTATCCCTCTCTGGTCTTCCAAGATTACTCACAGGATCCCTGCCAGGTCTTCCAGGATTCCTTGCAGGATCTCCACCAGATCTTCCTCATAGGGTAAGATCCCTTCTGAGATCTCCAAGATTCCTAGGACCTCCACTACCTCCAGGACTTCCAAAGTTCCCAGTAACGATAATGAGTGTGTCCATTGACCAAAGGGGTATTTAAGCTCCAGCCTTTGATGTGTCTGGTGGTGTGTCTTATCATCAGCTGCCTGAGCAGAAGTGTTTTTTTTAATACCTACCTGACTACTCTTTTGCTTGCTACCTACCAAGAGCCCTTCCTGGACCTGGCTACCCCCCTTGATTGCTGGCCTGCCTAGACCTCTGCTCTAACCCAACTGCTCTTTTTGCTTGCTGCATGCTATGACCTTTGCCTGGACCTGACCACACTCTTTCCTACTGTCTGCCACTAGAGATGAGCTCAGGCACGTTCAGATCCTAGTGTGAACCCACCTGAGCGATCCTGCCAGGAAACTGTCACTGTACTTGGACAGTCGTTCAGCAGGCAGGGCATGCCCAGCCCACAGCCACACATACTGTATACAGGCCCCTTGTACTGTATACATGTAGTTGTGGCTAGGGGAATGCCTTGGCTGCTTACAATTGGCCAAGTACAGTGACAGTTTCCTGGCAGGATCTCTCAGGTGGATTTAGACTAGGATTCGGCCATGCTGGAGCTCATCTCTAGCAGCAGACAAGAGAGTAGTCAGGTCCAGGCAGAGGTCCAGGCAAGCAGCAGACAGGAGAGTAGCCAGGTCCAGGCAGATGAAAACCTCAGACAAGAGAGTAGTCAGGTCCAGGCAGAGGTCTGGGCAGGCAACAGACAAGAGAGTAGCCAGGTCCAGGCAAATGCAAACCTCAGACAAGAGAGTAGTCAGGTCCAAGCAGAGGTTTAGGCAGGCAGCAGATAAGAGAGAAGTCAGGCCCAGGCAGTGGTCTAGGCAGGCAGCAGACAAGAGAGTAGGCAGGTCCAGGCAGAGGTCTAGGCAGGCAAGAAACAAGAGAGTAGTCAGGTCCAGGCAGAGGTCTAGGCAGGCAACAGACAAGAGAGTAGCCAGGTCCAGGCAGATGCAAACCTCAGACAATAGAGTAGTCAGGTCCAAGCAGAGGTTTAGGCAGGCAGCAGATAAGAGAGAAGTCAGGCCCAGGCAGTGGTCTAGGCAGGCAGCAGACAAGAGAGTAGGCAGGTCCAGGCAGAGGTCTAGGCAAGCAAGAGACAAGAGAGTAGTCAGGTCCAGGCAGAGGTCTGGGCAGGCAACAGACAAGAGAGTAGCCAGGTCCAGGCAGATGCAAACCTCAGACAATAGAGTAGTCAGGTCCAAGCAGAGGTTTAGGCAGGCAGCAGATAAGAGAGAAGTCAGGCCCAGGCAGTGGTCTAGGCAGGCAGCAGACAAGAGAGTAGGCAGGTCCAGGCAGAGGTCTAGGCAGGCAAGGGACAAGAGAGTAGTCAGGTCCAGGCATTGGTCTAGGCAGGCAGCAGACAACAGAGTAGTCAGGTCCAGGCTGAGGTCTAGGCAGGCAGCAGACAAGAGAGTAGTCAGGTCTAGGCAGATGCAAACCTTAGACAAGAGAGTACTCAGGTCCAGGTAGAGGTCTAGGCAGGCAGCAGACAAGTGAGTAGTCAGGTCCAGGCAGGGATCTAGGCAGTCAGCAGACAAGAGAGTAGTCAGGTCCAGGCAGAAGTCTAGGCAGGCAGCAGACAAGAGAGTAGTCAGGTCTAGGCAGATGCAAACCTCAGACAAGAGAGTAGTCAGGTCCAGGCAGGGATCTAGGCAGGCAGCAGACAAGAGAGTAGTCAGGTCCAGGCAGAGATCTAGGCAGGCAGCAGACAAGAGTGTAGTCATCTCAGAGCAGAGGTCTAGGCAGGTGGCAATCAAGTGGGTAGTCACATCCAGGCAGGGACATGCCTGAGTCCATCTCTACTCACTATGACCTCTTCCTGGACCTGACTACTCTCTTGTCTAGCGGCTTGTGAACAATCTCTGCACTGTAACCTTTTTGTTCCAGCAACCTCTTGGCGGGGTGACCTTGGGGGTGATGACCAAGGGCCAGTTTGCAGCAAAGAAAACCAGGGTCTCCGGCCCATCTCCACCATCAGGAGGAGCTCTGGCGAGGACCAACTGGTACTTAGACTCCTCGCCTTGGGTGAGCCAACATCACCTGGCAGGAGCCATCATAACAGCACCAAAGTATTACTGCTGACCCCGTATGCACCCCTGTATGAGTCCCGAGGATATGGGGCATTTCCAAAAGAATTATGGAGGACAGGACCTTTCCCGGCAAGTAAAATGCCACCACTAATTGCTGACCGATGCGGGGAATTTGAAAGAGATAAACAAGAGAGTGAATGACTTTCACCAAACACTCTCTGGTGGTGAATCAATCGCTGTCATATAAAACACACGATCCTGCAAAATATCACATTCACTGCTTTATAAATCTGCTCTCTGATAATATATACACAAATATTTTTTCTTTTTTTTTACCCAGACTAATCATAAAAATAAATCTCACAAAGTTTCACTGAATGAACGATCCTTCCTGCCTGATGTCAAAGAGACAATGATACGGATCGCCGAGATGTGCGATGAGAAAGACAGAGATCCGCAAGCGCCCCCTTCTGGCCACATCTCACATCCCAGCAGCTAAGATCAATCCCAACAGGCGCAGAGTGAGAAATTGCAACAGGAAAACGACGTGCGACAAATGATCGATCACGTCGCAGCGATCATAGTTCATAAGGAGTTCTGAGCCACCTACTGCCAGGCGCACTAATGCGCTTATTCTGTGTGCACCACAGACCATAGACAAGAGAGGGATTTTCCTATTTCTGACGCCGATGTCGCATTCCACCGCAGCACGATTGGCCGATATCGGTTTGGGTGGAGCACCTTTTAAATCCCCGACTCCCGGATTCTCCTTTCTTCACATGCCGCTTGCCTGATTGTCATGCGGATCATTTGGCTTCAATACTTTCTATATCAGTGACTGGGAAGGATGACTTCACTTGCTGCATGCTTATCCCAGAGCAGTGACAATGTGCAGAATCTGGAGAACCGGCATGATAAAAGGGTAGCTAACATTCTTAGGCCTACAGTGCCTTGAAAAAAGTATTCATACGCCTTGAAATTTTCCACATTTTGTTACAACCAAAAACGTAAATGTATTTTATTGCGATTTTATGTGATAGACCAACACAAAGTGTCACATAATTGTGAAGTGGAAGGAAAATGATAAATGATACAAATAAATATGTGATAAGTGTGGGGGGAGGGGCATTTGTTTTCAGCCCCCTTTACTCTGATACCCCTAACTAAAATCTAGTTGAACCAATTGCCTTCAGAAGTCACCTAATTAGTAAATAGAGTCCACCTGTGTGTCATTTCATCTCAGTATAAATACAGCTGTTCTGTGAAGCCCTCAGAGGTTTGTTAAAGAACCTTAGTGAACAAACAGCATCATGAAGGCCAAGGAACACACCAGACAGGTCAGGGATGAAGTTGTGGAGAAGTATAAAGCAGGGTTAGGTTATAAAAAAATCTCCCAAGCTTTGATCATCTCACGGAGCTCTGTTCAATCCATCATCGGAAAATGGAAAGAGTATGGCACAACTGCAAACCTACCTAAACTGACCGGCCGGGCAAGGAGAGCATTCATCAGAGAAGAGCCAAGAGGTCCATGGTAACTCTGGAGGAGCTGCAGAGATCCACAGCTCAGGTGGGAGAATCTGTCCACAGGACAACTATTAGTCGTGTTCTCCACAAATCTGCCCTTTATGGAAGAGTGACAAGAAGAAAGACATTGGAGAAAGAAAGTCATAAGAAGTCCTGTTTGTAGTTTGTGAGAAGCCATGTGGAGGACACAGCAAACATGTGGAAGAAGGTGATCTGGTCACATGAGACCAAAATTCAACTTTTGGCCTAAAAGTAAAACGCTATGTGTGGGGGGAAAACTAACACTGCACATCACCCGGAACACACCATCCCCACCGTGAAACATGGTGGTGGCAGCATCATGTGGTGGGGATGATTTTCTTCAGCAGGGACATGGAAGCTGGTCAGAGTTGATGGGAAGATGGATGGAGCCAAAAACAGGACAATCTTAGAAGAAAACCTGTTATGCCCCGTACACACGGTCGGATTTTCCGACGGAAAATGTGTGATAGGACCTTGTTGTCGGAAATTCCGACCGTGTGTAGGCTCCATCACACATTTTCCATCGGATTTTCCGACACACAAAGTTTGAGAGCAGGATATAAAACAAAATCCGTTGTCGGAAATTCCGATCGTGTGTACACAATTCCGACATACAAAGTGCCACGCATGCTCAGAATAAATAAAGAGATGAAAGCTATTGGCTACTGCCCCGTTTATAGTCCCGACGTACGTGTTTTACGTCACCGCGTTCAGAATGATCGGATTTTCCAACAACTTTGTGTGACCGTGTGTATGCAAGACAAGTTTGAGCCAACATCCGTCGGAAAAAATCCTAGGATTTTGTTGTCGGAATGTCCGAACAAAGTCCGACCGTGTGTACAGGGCATTAGAGTCTACAAAAGACTTGAGACTGGGGCGGAGGTTCACCTTCCAGCAGGACAACGACCCGAAACATCCAGCCAGAGCTACAATGGAATGGTTTAGATCAAAGCATATTCAGGTGTTAGAATGGCCCAGTCACAGTCCAGACCTAAATCACATTGAGAATCTGTGGCAAGACTTGAAAATTGCTGTTCACAGACGCTCTCCATCCAATCTGACAGAGCTTGAGATATTTTACAAAGAAGAATGGGCAGAAATGTCCCTCTCTAGATGTGCAAAGCTGGTAGAGACATCCCCAAAAAGACTTGTAGAGAAAGGGGGTTCTACAAAGTATTGACTCCGGGGGGCGCCATACAAATGCCCCCCCCCCCACACTTTTCACATATTTATTTGTATCATTTTCCTTCCACTTCACAATTATGTGACACTTTGTGTTGGTCTATCACATAAAATCCCAATAAAATACATTTACGTTTTTGGTTGTAACATGACAAAAGGTGGAAAATATCAATGTCTCTTATGGGGGGGGTCTTATAATACCCGGCTATGGTGGCCCCCCAATACAAATAACCCCTAGGGGGACGGTGGAGCGTTTTAAAATCCCCCCCCCCCGGGTGTCAGAGCTCCGCCAGGAACTGAACAGACGCTCCCCAATCCTCCCTGCCAGGAAGACGTTGGTCAGGTTTCTCACTTATTGTTTTTCGGGGGATTGAAGAATTCCAAAAAAATAAAATAAACGCGGAGAGCTGTCAGCGGAGAAATGAAGGAGTGAGCGCCGGGAGTGTCCGCCAATGTTGATTCAATTACCGCAATCCCCTCATATCCTAAAGCCTTTTCTAAATCAATTTCTGCTCTGGCCCGGAGGGGGGAGGGGGGGGCTGATTCTCGGGTAATGTGCGGAAACATCTGTACGGCTCTTCTCAGACTTCTGTCTCAGGAAATTTCTCCCTTTGTTTTCTGTTTTGTTTTTGGTGACAGCAAACATCCAGAGGGTGTGTATATATCCTGACAGCTGGCTCGGTATGCATTGCGCGGCAGGCTGCACTCCCTTCTCTGACCTGAGCATGGCGCTATATATCCGCAGTGTGGGGTGTTCATACACTGAGCCCTCAAAGGGTCACCAACGTACATTAGAATCTGCCCTTTCATCCTCCTTAGGCTTGTCTTGGGCCCGAGATCTGTATATACGAAGAGGATGATAGTCTAGGTCAGGAAAATCTAAATTTGAAGACACAGAAGACAGAATGGTACTGGGAACACTGGACACACAATGTTACTGGGAACACTGGACACACAATGGTACTGGGAACACTGGACACAGAATGGTACTGGGAACACTGGACACAGAAGGGTACTGGGAACACTGGACACAGAAGGGTACTGGGAACACTGGACACACAATGGTACTGGGAACACTGGACACACAATGGTACTGGGAACACTGGACACAGAATGGTACTGAGAACACTGGACACACAATGGTACTGGGAACACTGGACACACAATGGTACTGGGAACACTGGACACACAATGTTACTGGGAACACTGGACACAGAATGGTACTGGGAACTCTGGACATAGAAGGGTACTGGGAACACTGGACACACAATGGTACTGGGAACACTGGACACACAATGGTACTGGGAACACTGGACACACAATGGTACTGGGAACACTGGACACACAATGGTACTGGGAACACTGGACACACAATGGTACTGGGAACACTGGACACAGAATGGTACTGGGAACGCTGGACACACAATGGTACTGGGAACACTGGACACACAATGGTACTGGGTACACTGGACACACAATGGTACTGGGAAGGCTGGACACAGAATGGTACTGGGAACGCTGGACATGGAATGGTACTGGGAACGCTGGACACAGAATGGTACTGGGAACGCTGGACATGGAATGGTACTGGGAACGCTGGACACGGAATGGTACTGGGAACGCTGGACACGGAATGGTACTGGGAACGCTGGACACGGAATGGTACTGGGAACGCTGGACACGGAATGGTACTGGGAACGCTGGACACGGAATGGTACTAGGAACACTGGACACAGAATGGTACTGGGAAAACTGGACACGGAATGGTACTGGGAACACTGGACACAGAAGGGTACTGGGAACACTGGACACAGAATAGTACTGGGAACACTGGACACAGAATGGTACTGGGAGCACTGGAGACAGAATGGTACTGGGAACACTGGACACAGAATTGTACTGGGAACACTGGACACAGAAGGGTACTGGGAACACTGGACAAAGGATGGTACTGGGAATACTGGACATAGAAGGGTACTGGGAACACTGGACAAAGAAGGGTACTGGGAACACTGGACACAGAATGGTACTGGGAACACTGGACACAGAGACAAAGAAGGGTACTGGGAACACTGGACACAGAGACAAAGAAGGGTACTGGGAACACTGGACACAGAATGGTACTGGGAACACTGGACACAGAATGGTACTGGGAACACTGGACACAGAGACAAAGAAGGGTACTGGGAACACTGGACACAAAATGATACTGGGAACACTGGACACAAAAGGGTACTGGGAACACTGGATACAGAATGGTGCTGGGAACACTAGACACAGAATTGTACTGGGAACACTGGACACAGAATGGTACTGGGAACACTGGACACAGAATGGTACTGGGAACACTGGACACAGAATGGTACTGGGAACACTGAACACAGAATGGTACTGGGAACACTGGTCACAGAATGGTACTGGGAATACTGAACACAGAATGGTACTGGGAATACTGGACACAGAATGGTACTGGGAATACTGGACACAGAATGGTACTGGGAACACTGGACACAGAATGGTACTGGGAACACTGGACACAGAATGGTACTGGGAACACTGGACACAGAATGGTACTGGGAACACTGGACACAGAATGGTACTGGGAATACTGGAAACAGAATGCTACCGGGAACACTGGACACAGAATGGTACCGGGAACACTGGACACAGAATGGTACCACTAACACTGGACACAGAATGGTACCGGGAACACTGGACACAGAATGGTACTGGGAATACTGGATACACAAGACACAATGGTACTGGGAACTCTGGACACAGAATGGTACTGGAAAAACTGGATACAGAAGGGTACTGGGAACACTGGACACAGAATGGTACTGGGAACACTGGATACAGAAGGGTACTGGGAACACTGGACACAGAATGGTACTGGGAACACTGGACACAGAATGGTACTGGAACACTGGATACAGAAGACACAATGGTACTGGGAATACTGGACACAGAATGGTACTGGGAACACTGGATACAGAAGGGTACTGGGAACACTGGACACAGAATGATACTGGGAACACTGGACACAGAATGGTACTGGGAACACTGGATACAGAAGACACAATGGTACTGGGAATACTGGACACAGAATGGTACTGGTAACACTGGACACAGAATGGTACTAGGATCACTGGACACAGAATGGTACTGGGAACACTGTATACAGAATGCTACCGGGAACACTGGACACAGAATGCTACCGGGAACACTGGACATAGAAGGGTACTGGGAACACTGGACAAAGAATGGTACTGGGAACACTGGACACAGAATGGTACCGGGAACACTGGACACAGAATGGTACTGGGAACACTGGACACAGAATGGTACCGGGAACACTGGACACAGAATGGTACCGGGAACACTGGACACAGAATGGTACTGGGAACACTGGACACAGAATGGTACTGGGAACACTGGACACAGAACGGTACTGGGAACACTGGATACAGAATGGTACTGGGAACACTGGATACAGAAGGGTACTGGGAACACTGGATACAGAAGGGTACTGGTAACACTGGACACAGAATGGTACCGGGAACACTGGACACCGAATGGTACCGGGAACACTGGACACAGAATGGTACTGGGAACACTGGACACAGAATGGTACCAGGAACACTGGACACCGAATGGTACCGGGAACACTGGACACAGAATGGTACCGGGAACACTGCACACAGAATGGTACCGGGGACACTGGACACAGAATGGTACTGGGAACACTGGACACAGAATGGTACTGGGAACACTGGACACAGAATGGTACCGGGAACACTGGACACAGAATGGTACTGGGAACACTGGATACAGAAGGGTACTGGGAACACTGGACACAGAATGGTACTGGGAACACTGGACACAGAAGGGTACTGGGAACACTTGATACAGAAGGGTACTGGGAACACTGGACACAGAATGGTACTGGGAACACTGGACACAGAAGGGTACTGGGAACACTGGATACAGAAGGGTACTGGGAACACTGGACACAGAATGGTACCGGGAACACTGGACACAGAATGGTACTGGGAACACTGGACACAGAAGGGTACTGGGAACACTGGACACAGAAAGGTACTGGAAACACTGGACACAGAATGGTACTGGGAACACAGGATACAGAATGATACTGGGAACACTGGACACAGAATGGTACTGGGAACACTGGATACAGAAGGGTACAGGGAACACTGGACACAGAATGGTACTGGGAACACTGGACACAGAATGGTACTGGGAATACTGGACATAGAAGGGTACTGGGAACACTGGACACCGAATGGTACTGGGAACACTGGACACAGAATGGTACTGGGAACACTGGATACAGAAGGGTACTGGGAACACTGGACACAGAATGGTACTGGGAACACTGGATACAGAAGGGTACTGGGAAAGATGAACATGGGGGCACAATGGAAAACAGCAGACAGGTAGGGGGGGGTGGGTTTGGCTTAGGCATAGTGGTTTATTGGTTCATTGCTCAAACGCTAATCAATGCACTGCCCAGCCCCTTGAGCGAGCACCAATCAGGTGAGCTGACTCCTGAATGGCCACTATGTTGTCAAGTTTCAATGGTTTCCTTCATCAGTTCAATAGGGTGGGGGAAATGAACTATTTACCCAAGTCTCCCCAATACCTACAGGACCCTTGGTCCAGCAAATGTGCACCCTCTTCTCTGGGGTCAGCTGTAGTCAGACCCCACCTGGCGGCAGCTGCATAGTCCCCCCACCACCACTAACGTCGCTCAGCAGTAGAGTTGGGCAGAACATTCACCTCTAGTCACCTATCTATTGGCCAAAAGCTGAGAAGAGACCTAAAATTATAACGAGCTCCAATAATGTTGGCACTTGTCCTCCAATCAGATTTCACATTTGCGCTTCAACCTGTTTCGCTGTTTTCAAAAGCAAACGGTGTCCCTGGTTTGAATAATCACATCCAGAATGATACTTTGTAAAAGCGCTAATCGCCTCGCTAATTTCACAGCAATAAAATGAACAAAAGTTACATATTTCAGCCCAAGAAAAAAAAAAAAAAACCCCGCTGTCGTCTTTCCCAGGAGCTCCATATGTGGCTTTCCAGCTTTCTAATGAATGTTAATAAAAAAAATCATAATAATTACGTGTAAAATAATATTTTACCAACATCATTTTAGTTACTAACCTTTCCGCCTTCATCTTCACCAGCAGAAAAGCTATTTGCGTGTAAACGGAGAGTAAACACTGCGAGTAAAAATAATAATAATGAAGTATTACAGATATACAGGGCTTGTGCTTCATTACACCTCATTAAGAATGAATTCATTTCAAAATAATTAAAGGGAAAAAATAAAAAATAAAAAACTCCCCCCACAAACATCCCTTTATTTACTAACATTTATGTCTTCATAAAATTTACATGATCATAAAAGCAATTTGCATATAGAGTAATATGGTTACAAATGGTAATAATGTTTTCTTTTTTTCTTTTTTTTGTTTTAATTGATTAAAATTTCCAGGAATGGCAGAATAATACATTTCCTCTTGAGGATAATATTAATATTATAGGGTGTTATATAATGCCGTGCTATAGATAAAGTTCAGTTATAATGTAACAAAGTGTATAGAGAGATAAAATGTATATACAGTTGTGCTCCAAAGTTTGCCCCCCCCCTCCCCCCTTGGAGAATCGGTAATATACAAGATGGACCATTTGTAAAGAGAACATGAATGAGCCGGCAAACCCATTCCTTGTATTTCTTATGGGATTCCTATTCTGTACCTGGAGGTTATAACAGAATGGACCAATCATAAAACAAAACATGGTAACAAGTGCAATGACATGCCCCCCCCCCTTCCGTTGAAAGGTCTTCACCCCCCTTAGTTTTTAATCCTGTGTATTGCCCCCTTTAGCAACTGTAACAGTTGTCTATGAGTGAGCCCTTGTCAAAAACCATGAAATCCGGCCGAGACAGAAGTACAATTAAATCACACTTATTTATTAATAAAAGTAAAAAGAACAAACATAGTCAAAACATAGCCAAAGTTCAGTAACCGGAACGGATAGTCAGACAAGCCAGAAGTCAGGGATCAACGTAGTGGAGCAGCAAGCAGGATCTGGAGCCAGAAGGAATGTCAGCAAAGCAAGTCTTGAACAGGATCACAGGAGATAGTTTCTGTGATGTTGACCAAGGCGAAGGCAGAGATCCTCTGGGCTGAACAGCTTAAGTAGGCAGGACTGACGAGCAGGATATCATCAACAGCTGAGTAACTGGGGAGAGATAGGAGCTGGCAATTAGCCGACAGCTGAGCGGCCAGCTCTGAGAAGGAAGGGCTGAGCCCAGCCCTGACAGCCCTGAATTCTTGCAAGTGGTAGAGCTCCCCATTCGTCTCTGCAAAATGCCTCCAGATAATGCAAAGTCTTTCGGTGGTCTTGCATGAACCGCAAGTTTGAGATCTCCCCAGAGTGACTCAATGATGGTAAGGTCAGGAGGCTGTGATGGCCTCTCCAGAACCTTCACCTATTTCTGCTGTACCCACTGGAGGGTCAGCTTGGCCTTGTGTTTAGGGTCATGGTCATGGTGGAAGGTCCAAGAGCGTCCCGTTCGCAGCATGAAGAATGCAAATTGTCTGCCAGTATCTTCTGACAACATGCTGCATTCATCTTGCCATCAATAATCACAAATTCCCCCCGCCCCCGTGCCTTTAGAGCTCACACCCCCCCAAAAAACATCCGTGAGCCACCACCATGCTTCACAGTGGGGTTGGTATTCTTCCTCTCTAAACATATCGCTTATTGTTGTGACCATAAAGCTCTATTTTGGTCTGGTCAGACCAGATTTCAGTGTGGCAGAAGCTGTGAGGCGTGTCAAGGAGTTGTTGGCCATATTGTAACCTGGCTTTTTGTGGCATTGGCTAACCGTAAAGAATCTGATAACCTTCAAGACCCTCTGCCTCACCCACAAATGCATATACGGAAACGCTCCTCACTACCTATGCGAGAAAATAAAACGCTACACACCGAATCGCAGTCTTCGATCCTCTAGCCATAACCTCCTCCTCATTCCAAAAACCCGCTACAAAACAAAGGGAGAACGAAGATTCGCAGTCCAAGGACCACGGCTACGGAACGCGCTACCTACTCACATTCGCATGGAAGAAAACCATCAGGCCTTCAGAAAGAAACTCAAGACCTACCTCTTCTGAGAAGCGTGACAACACAGGCCGGATCCAGCGCCTTGAGGCAATTCAGTTGGCAAATGCAGCGCTATACAAATCATTCATTCATTCATTCAGTAAAGGTTTCTTTCCGGCAAGTCCACCATGCAGCTCATTTTTGTTCAAGGTTGCTGTGTGGTGCAGAAAAATCGACAATTTTGCATGCTTTTTGACCTGTATCCGATGTGGACAAGCTTTTTAGCAGGTGCTCAATATTTTGGAGGGGGGTAGCAAACAACCTGCCCCCCCCCCCCCGCAGGAGACAAACGGGGGAAAACAGTGACCCCCCCCCCTGCTGCGGAAGAAGGACAGGGGCGATCAGTGGCCTTACCGATGCTGCTCCTCGCTTCAGCTTGCTGAGGGAAGAGCCGGGGCCGTTGCTTCTCCTCCCAGGCTGAATAGGAAGTCCTGAGTCCTAAGACTCCCTGGCCCATCGGGTCTCAGGACCTGCTTCCTAGAGGAGAAGCGGGAAGACATTAGCGAATGTTAATTTACTAATGTCACACAACTGGGTGGGCTCAGGGCGCAGTGCTCTACATCCATAGGCCACCCTTTTTGAAGCCAATCAGAGCCTCAGGCTCTAATCATGTGCTTAAAAAAAACAAAAAAAACATTGAAACCCATGCATCCGGCACCCTGCATGTAGATTAGGGGCCGGGTGCATGGATTAGGGGGGTGGCGCTTCTGCGCCCCCTAATGGACGGGTGGCCACTGCCTTAGTCTGTGAGCATGCAGCAAGCGTATAGTCCTCCTGTTATAAGTATTGTAGATGTAAACCCTAAACCTAACATTAAGGAAGAACTAAAGGCAAACCTTTTATTTCATTGTGGATAGAGTAAGGAAGGGTTATAACCCCATTGGGGAGACTTTCCTTCACTTCCTGTCCCATAGCCAAACAGGAAGTGAGAGGAAATCCCTCCCAAGTGAGGGAATCTCTGATTGTCACCAGAACTAGTGTCTCCATTGGAAGATATCTCACCTCTATTCCTGTTCTTACTGTAAGAGCGGCAAGGATGTGGAATTCCCTTCCACAGGTGGTGGTCTCAGCGGGGGGCATCAATAGTTTCAAGAAACTATTAGATAATCACCTGAATGACCACAACATACAGGGATATGTAATGTAATACTGACACATAATCACACACATAGGTTGGACTTGATGGACTTGTGTCTTTTTTCAACCTCACCTACTATGTAACTATGTAGTTGGCTAGAGAGGGATCACTTTTTTTCTTTTTTTTTCCAATTGTATGTTTATTAATTTTTGAAAGGAATCACTATGACGCAGTCATCCCAAGCCTCCCGGGATCACTTTGATGCAGTTGGTTAGAGAGGGATCGACTTGATATACTTGGCCAGAGAGGGATCACTTTGTCATTTGACCAGAAAGGAATCACTTTGACGCAGTTGACCAGAAAGGGATCATTTTGATGCAGTTGACCAGAGAGAGATCACTTTGTTGCAGTTGACCAGAGAGGGATCACTTTGATGCAGTTGACCAGAAAGGGCTCACTTTGATGCAGTTGACCAGAGAGGGATCACTTTGATGCAGTTGACCAGAAAGGGATCATTTTGTTGCAGTTGACCAGAGAGGGATCAATATGACGCAGTTTACCAGAAAGGTATCACTTTGACACAGCTGACCAGAAAGGGATCACTTTGATGCAGTTGACCAGAGAGGGATCACTTTGATGCAGTTGACCAGAAAGGGATTACTTTGATGCAGTTGACCAGAAAGGTATCACTTTGATGCAGTTGACCAGAGAGGGATCACTTTGATGCAGTTGACCAGAAAGGGATCACTTTGATGCAGTTGACCGGAGAGGGATCACTTTGATGCAGTTGACCAGAAAGGGATTACTTTGATGCAGTTGACCAGAAAGGTATCACTTTGATGCAGTTGACCAGAAAGGGATCAGTTTGATGCAGTTGACCAGAAAGGGATCACTTTGATGCAGTTGACCAGAGAGGATAACTTTGTAATTTGACCAGAAAGGAATCACTTTGACGCAGTTGACCGGAAAGGGATCACTTTGATGCAGTTGACCAGAGAGGGATAACTTTGATGCAGTTGGCCAGAAAGGGATCACTTTGTTGCAGTTGACCAGAGAGGGATCAATATGACGCAGTTGACCAGAAAGGTATCACTTTGATGCAGTTGACCAGAAAGGGATCACTTTAATGCAGTTGACCAGAGAGGGATCACTTTGATGCAGTTGACCAGAAAGGGATCACTATGATGCAGTTGACCAGAGAGGGATCACTTTAATGCAGTTGACCAGAGAGGGATCACTTTGAAGCAGTTGACCAGAAAGGGATCACTTTGATGCAGTTGACCAGAGAGGGATCACTTTGATGCAGCTGACCAGAAAGGGATTACTTTGATGCAGTTGACCAGAAAGGTATCACTTTGATGCAGTTGACCAGAAAGGGATCACTTTGTTGCAGTTGACCAGAAAGGAATCACTATGATGCAGTTGACCAGAGAGGATTCACTTTAATGCAGTTGACCAGAAAGGGATCCATTTGATGCAGTTAACCAGAGAGGGATCACTTTGATGCAGTTGACCAGAGAGGGATCACAATGATGCAGTTGACCAGAGAGGAATCACTTTGATGCAGTTGACCAGAGAGGAATCACTTTGATGCAGTTGACAAGAAAGGGATCACTTTGTTGCAATTGACCAGAGAGGGATCACTATGACGCAGTTGACCAGAAAGGTATCACTTTGATGCAGTTGACCAGAGAGGGATCACTTTGATGCAGTTGACCAGAAAGGGATCACTTTGATGCAGTTGACCAGAAAGGGATCACTTTGTTGCAATTGACCAGAGAGGGATCACTTTGACGCAGTTGACCAGAAAGGGATCACTTTGATGCAGTTCACCAGAGAGGGATCACTTTGATGCAGTTGACCAGAAAGGGATTACTTTGATGCAGTTGACCATAGAGGGATCACTTTGTTGCAGTTGACCAGAAATGGATCACTTTGATGCAGTTGGCAGAAGAGATCACTTTGATGCAGTTGAACAGAGAGGATAGCTTTGTCATTTGACCAGAAAGGAATCACTATGATGCAGTTGACCAGAAAGGGATCACTTTGATGCAGTTGACCAGAAAGGGATCACTTTGATGCACTTGACCAGAAAGGTATCACTTTGATGCAGTTGACCAGAGAGGGATCACTTTGATGCAGTTGACCAGAAAGGGATCATTTTGTTGCAGTTGACCAGTAATGGATCACTTTGATGCAGTTGACCAGAGAGGGATCACTTTGATGCAGTTGACCAGAGAGGGATCACTTTGTTGCAGTTGACCAGAGAGGGATCACTTTGACGCAGTTGACCAGAGAGGATTCACTTTGATGCAGTTGACCAGAGAGGGATCACTATGATGCAGTTGACCAGAGAGGGATCACTATGATGCAGTTGGCCAGAGAGGGATCACTTTGATGCAGTTGACCAGAGAGGGATCACTTTGACGCAGTTGACCAGAGAGGGATCACTATGACGCAGTTGACCAGAGGGGGATCACTTTGATGCAGTTGACCGGCTGGAACAAGTATTGCAATATATGAGAACGAAGTATTTGCCTTTGTATAAGAAGAGTTTGCTCTTTGGAAGGGTTTCTAAGTGGTGACACCAGTTCTCGTATCTCATGTGTTGTATATATGGAGAGATTTGGGACCTGAACACTCAGACCTCCATTTCTCCGGCATGGTGCAGATCAGTCATTTATAAAGGAGAAGGACGCCTGAAGTTTCTGTCTTATGTTTTGATGAAGTGATAAGTTGTGTTTGTTGTGTGGTGTGGCCCCTCCCTCCGTATTCCACATATACAGTATATATGAGATTTGTTCTCGTATTGTGTATTTGGAATGTGAAGAATTGCCAGCGCACAGGAAAGTAATTGGGCTCCATTGTCTGACTCTGACAAAGTCCCCTTTTGTTGTTGATTATTTGAAATAAGGAGACCACTTACCGTAATGAACCCCTTGGCTCCCCACCCCCGCGGGCCCCGATTCTATGCGGACTGACAGGACTTGTTGACCCCGGCTCGGGGCCCGTCGCTCCTAATGAAGTCGGGGAATTTGATGTTTGTGCAGCAATCAGTCGGCATTGTGAGCGGAGCGCCGCGCTCGCCTCTTCAGCTCTTTTGACAATCAGCGCGACGCCACTTAGTATCTGAAGTGTTAATCACGGGGGGAGGGAGACGCTTCTGCGGGATATTTGTCTTTAAAAGAAATTTTGTCATTTCTTAAATGTCATATTTGTTAGAGCGCCAATCCTAAAAATCAAGTGGCGCCAATTTCCTCATCATCTCTGGAGACGCCGCGCCGGCTGAGAGCCTTTCAATAAAGGAGATACGACGTTCGTTCACCGAGAGAACGAATCAACTTTTATATGGAGGGAAAGTTTTACTTCTGCGGAGATTCCGGGATGGAGATGATGGAAGGACTCCATCCCACCCTTCTGGAGATTGTCATCCTCATCCTCTACAGTCTACATCATTGTTTACATCATCCTCATCCTCTACATCATCCTCATCCTCTACATCATCCTCTACATCATCCTCACTCTCTACATCATCCTCATCCTCTATGTTATCCTCATCCTCTACATCATCCTCATCCTCTACAGTCTACATCATCCTCTACATCATCCTCATCCTCTACATCATCCTCATCCTCTACATCATCCTCATCCTCTACATCATCCTCATCCTCTACAGTCTACATCATCCTCTACATCATCCTCATCCTCTACATCATCCTCATCCTCTACAGTCTACATCATCCTCATCCTCTATATCATCCTCATCCTCTATATCTTCCTCATCCTCTACATCATCCTCATCCTCTACAGTCTACATCATCCTCTACATCATCCTCATCCTCTACAGTCTACATCATCCTCATCCTCTACAGTCTACATCATCCTCTACATCATCCTCATCCTCTACATCATCCTCATCCTCTACAGTCTACATCATCCTCATCCTCTACATCATCCTCATCCTCTACAGTCTACATCATCCTCTACATCATCCTCATCCTCTACATCATCCTCATCCTCTACATCATCCTCATCCTCTACAGTCTACATCATCCTCTACATCATCCTTATCCTCTACATCATCCTCATCCTCTACATCATCCTCATCCTCTACAGTCTACATCGATGTCTACATCATCCTCATCCTCTACATCATCCTCATCCTCTACATCATCCTCTACATCATCCTCATCCTCTACATCATCCTCATCCTCTACATCATCCTCTACATCATCCTCATCCTCTACATCATCCTCATCCTCTACATCATCCTCATCCTCTACAGTCTACATCATTGTCTACATCAAACTCATCCTCTACATCATCCTCATCCTCTACATCATCCTCATCCTCTACAGTCTACATCATCCTCATCCTCTACATCATCCTCATCCTCTACAGTCTACATCATCCTCATCCTCTACATCATCCTCTACATCATCCTCATCCTCTACACCATCCTCATCCTCTACAGCCTACATCATCATCTACATCATCCTGATCCTCTATGTCATCCTCATCTTCTACGTCATCCTCATCCTCTACATCATCCGCATCCTCTACAGTCTGCATCATCCTCTACGTCATCCCCATCCTCTATGTCATCCTCATCCTCTACGACATCCTCATCCTCTACAGTCTACATCATTGTCTACATCATCCTTATCCTCTACATCATTCTCATCCTCTACAGTCTACATCATTGTCTATGTCATCCTCATCCTCTACAGTCTACATCATCCTCTACGTCATCCTCATCCTCTACATCATCCTCATCCTCTACAGTCTACATCATCCTCATCCTCTACAGTCTACATCATCCTCATCCTCTACAGTCTACATCATCCTCATCCTCTACATCATCTTCATCCTCTACAGTCTACATCATCCTCATCCTCTACATCATCCTCATTCTCTACAGTCTACATCATTGTCTATGTCATCCTCATCCTCTACAGTCTACATCATCCTCTACGTCATCCTCATCCTCTACATCATCCTCATCCTCTACAGTCTACATCATCCTCATCCTCTACATCATCTTCATCCTCTACAGTCTACATCATCCTCATCCTCTACATCATCCTCATTCTCTACAGTCTACATCATTGTCTATGTCATCCTCATCCTCTACAGTCTACATCATCCTCTACGTCATCCTTATCCTCTACATCATCCTCATCCTCTCCAGTTTACATCATCCTCATCCTCTACATCATCTTCATCCTCTACAGTCTACATCATCCTCTACATTAACCTCATTCTCTACGTCATCCTCATCCTCTACATCATTCTCATCCTCTACAGTCTATATCATCCTCATCCTCTACATCATCCTCATCCTCTACAGTCTACATCATTGTCTACATCAAACTCATCCTCTACATCATCCTCATCCTCTACATCATCCTCATCCTCTACAGTCTACATCATCCTCATCCTCTACATCATCCTCATCCTCTACAGTCTACATCATCCTCATCCTCTACACCATCCTCATCCTCTACAGCCTACATCATCATCTACATCATCCTGATCCTCTATGTCATCCTCATCTTCTACGTCATCCTCATCCTCTACATCATCCGCATCCTCTACAGTCTGCATCATCCTCTACGTCATCCCCATCCTCTATGTCATCCTCATCCTCTAAGACATCATCATCCTCTACAGTCTACATCATTGTCTACATCATCCTTATCCTCTACATCATTCTCATCCTCTACAGTCTACATCATTGTCTATGTCATCCTCATCCTCTACAGTCTACATCATCCTCTACGTCATCCTTATCCTCTACATCATCCTCATCCTCTACAGTCTACATCATCCTCTACGTCATCCTCATCCTCTACATCATCCTCATCCTCTACAGTCTACATCATCCTCATCCTCTACATCATCTTCATCCTCTACAGTCTACATCATCCTCATCCTCTACATCATCCTCATTCTCTACAGTCTACATCATTGTCTATGTCATCCTCATCCTCTACAGTCTACATCATCCTCTACGTCATCCTTATCCTCTACATCATCCTCATCCTCTCCAGTTTACATCATCCTCATCCTCTACATCATCTTCATCCTCTACAGTCTACATCATCCTCTACATTAACCTCATTCTCTACGTCATCCTCATCCTCTACATCATTCTCATCCTCTACAGTCTATATCATCCTCTACGTCATCCTCATCCTCTATGTCATCCTCCTCCTCTACATCATCCTCTACATCATCCTCCTCCTCTACGTCATCCTCATCTTCTACACCATCCTCATCCTCTACCTCATCCTCATCCTCTATGTCATCCTTCTCCTCTACATCATCCGCATCCTCTAAAGTCTACATCATCCTCTACGTCATCCTCACTCTCTACATCATCCTCATCCTCTATGTTATCCTCATCCCCTACATCATCCTCATCCTCTACAGTCTGCATCATCCTCATCCTCTACATCATCTTTATCCCCTACATCATCATCATCCTCTATGTCATCTTCAGCCTCCTCATCATCCTCATCCCCTATGCCATCCTCATCTTTTTTGTTTTGGTGAGATATAAGGGGGTCTAAACAGTCCCCCAATCTTCCACCTTTAAGACAGAGAAAGGAGATTGGAAACGCAGCCCTCAATCTCCATCTCTGCATCTTCAGCTTCTCATTCATTCACACACTGAAGCATAGTAAGAACAATTTGCTATGTTTCGGTAATGAAAGGACATTGGTACGGATCACTTACTCTATTCATTCAGACAAGGAATGGGCCAGTAAATAACACATTTACCATCCCCTTCCCCGCTCTCCATCCTGACAGCATCCCCCCTGCAGCAGCCACTGGCAGAGCTGGAGGGGGGGGGGCACAGGGGCCCGGCCTTCATTAAGAAGCTGGATAGGAGGGGCGGCAGGGATGGCGGCATATAGAGGAACCGATCCCCTCCCTCCTGCAGGAGGGAGAGGAGGAGAAGCAGGCATACAGCGGCTGTGGGAGGGAGGATATCAGTTCCTCTTTATGCCTGGAGCACGGGGTTGGGTTGCAATTGTGACCCCTGTGACCCCTGTAGTTACACCCCTGCCCTTGACCCATCAATATTCCAAAAAGAAAGGGGCAGCCATTGAATAGCTGCCCCAGTGTACAGTTCATCTGATGTCCACCTTCATGTTGGAGAATAGATGTGTTGCACCCAAAGGAAGGAGGGATAGGGCTGGAGATCCAGACTTTAGGGGCAGCTCTCTGTCAGCCAGGGTATCCTTGGAGAACCCCGGAGTTGTCTAATGAACGTTGAAAGGATGAGAGTGCCACAGATCTAATCTGAGTCCAGTATATCTTTATAGACAAGATGGTTAGAAGAGAATCCAACGCGTTTCAGGGGTTCCACACTTCATGTATTTTTTTTTTTAATAACATTTGGTATTATTAGACATGTGCAATTCTTTCGTCCCGAATTAGTTTTTTAACGAAATTCGACAAATTCGTTAATTCGGAAATATCAGAACTACCGAAAACCTGTTGTAACGAAAATTCGTAATTCGAAAACCCGAAAACTCGTAATTCGAAAATCCGAAAACCCGAAAATTCGAAAATCTGAAATAATAACTAACTAATAATAATAATAACTATTACTAAGTATTAAATTATAGGTATTGGAAACCTCATTAAATTTTGGACGTAACGAATACGAATTTATCCGAAGGTACGAATTATCCGAAATAACGAATGCCGCATCTAAACGAATGGAACGTAACGAATTAATAATAATAAATAACAATAATAATAATGTTACAGCAATGGCACAATGTTACAGGTAATACACGTCTTCAGGCAGAAGAGGGCGCTGTTCATCAACGATCGTCCTATAATATGAACTTACAGATTACAGAATGCTGGAGGAGAACTTCCCTGCATAGGTGCTCAACCTGTCGCCCTCCAGCTGTTGCGAAACTAGACATGCGCAATTCGTTACGTCCTGAATTCGTTGTTCAACTAATTTGGACAAATTCTTTAAATCGGAAATATCCGAGTTTCCGAATTTTTCGAATTTCCTAATTTTTCCGAATATTCGGAAATTCGAAAATAACGGAAATTCGGAAACCTGAAAATTAAAAAATCGCAAATAATTTGGCTGTTAGTGAACGTAGCGAATACAAATCTATTCGAAGTTACAAATTATCCAATGGAACCAAATTAATTAATAAATAATAATAATATTAACAAAAAGTTATTATTATTATTATTATTTACTAAAAATTACTTTTTATTATTAATAATTTATTTGGTTCCTTTCGTTTAGATGCGGCATTTGTTATTTCGAATAATTCGTAGCTTTGGATAAATTCGTATTCGCTACGTTCACTAACAGCCAAATTTGAAAGGTAATTCCAATACCTATAATTTAATAGTTAGTTATTGTTAGTTTTTTTTTTTTTTTTGTAATATTCAGATTTTCTAAATAACAATATTTATTTTTATTTTTATAATAAAATCTAAATATATATATAATATTTATATATAAATATAATATTTATAATTATTTTGGATAATTCGTAGCTTCGGATAAATTCGTATTCGTTTTAGTAAATGTAACGAATACGAATTTATCCAAAGTTATGAATTATCCGAAATACGAATGCCGCATCTAAACGAATGAAACAGAATTAATTCATAATAAATAATATTAATATTAATAAAGTTATTAATAGTAAATAATAATAACTTTTTATTATTATTATTATTATTATTTATTATTAATTAATTTAGTTCCATTCGTTTCAATGCGGCATTCGTTATTTCGGATAATTCGTAACTTCGGATAAATTCGTATTCGTTGCATTCAAATTTATCCGACGCTATGAATTATCCGAAATAACGAATGCCGCATCGAAACGAATGGAACCGAATTAATTAATATAAAATAATAGTATTAATAAAGTTATTAATAGTAAATAATAATAATAACTTTTTATTATTAATATTTATTATTAATTAATTTGGTTCCATTAGTTTAGATGCGGTATTCGTTATTGCGGATAAATTCGTATTCTTTACATTCACTAACAGCCAAATTTGAAAGGAAATTCCAATACCTATCATTTAATAGTTAGTTATAGTTAGTTATTTTTTGTAATATTCAGATTTTCTAACAATAACTATTAAATTATAGGTATTGGAATATCCTTTCAAATTTGGCTGTTATCCGAAATAACGAATGCCGCACCTAAACGAATGGAACCAAATAAATTAATAATAAATAATAATAATAATAATAAAAAGTAATTATTATTATTTACTATTAATAACTCATTATTAATATTATTATTTATTATTAATTAATTCGGTTCCATTCGTTTAGATGCAACATGCGTTATTTCGGATAATTTGTAACTTCGGATAAATTCTGATTCGTTACGTTAAACAGCCAAATTATTTCAGATTTTCGAATTTTTAGGTTTTTGAATTTCTAAATATTCGGAAAAATTTCAAAAATTCAAACATTCAGAATTCGTAAATCCGAAATTCAAAAATTCAAAAATAAGAAAGAAAATCTGAATATTACAAAAAATGACTTTCTTATTTTTGGACTTTTCGAATTTTCGGATTTTCAAATTCTGAATATCCGAATTTATGAATTGCGAATTGTTAAATTTTCAAATTTACGAATTTACGGAAAAAAAAAAAGAAAAACAAATGAAACTAAAACAAACACATTTTTCGGCAGTGTACATGTCTATGTGAAACTACAAGGCCTTGCAAGACTGAGAGTTACAAGCATGTCTCCCAAAGGCAGAGGCGTGATGGCACTTGTAGTTCCACAACAGCTGGAGGGCCGCAGGTTGAGCACCCATGCTTGGAGGGTCTATGGTATGAGTTGGTGACACTGCAATCCCCAGGCTTGTCCTTGCAGGTATCTGTCCCAGGAAGCTCTAAGGGGAAATCCACTCTTTCCTCCCTCCACAGGTACCTCTCCCTAATGCCCCTCCTATTCTCTCCCTACACATTGAGGACTCACTCCCTACCCATTGGGACTCTCTCCCTACACATAGGGGACTCTCTCCCTACCCATTGGGGACTCTCTCCCTACCCATTGGGGACTCTCTCCCTACCCATTGGGGACTCTCTCCCTACCCATTGGGGACTCTCTCCCTACGCATTGGGACTCTCTCCCTACGCATTGGGGACTCTCTCCCTACACATAGGGGACTCTCTCCCTACACATAGGGGACTCTCTCCCTACCCATTGGGGACTCTCTCCCTACCCATTGGGACTCTCTCCCTACACATAGGGGACTCTCTCCCTACCCATTGGGGACTCTCTCCCTACCCATTGGGGACTCTCTCCCTACGCATTGGGGACTCTCTCCCTACGCATTGGGGACTCTCTCCCTACACATTGGGGACTCTCTCCCTACACATTATTATTATTATTATTATTCAGGATTTATATAGCGCCAACACACATTGGGGACTCTCTCCCTACCCATTGGGGACTCTCTCCCTACACATTGGGGACTCTCTCCCTACACATTGGGGACTCTCTCCCTACGCATTGGGGACTCTTACACATTGGGGACTCTCTCCCTACGCATTGGGGACTCTCTCCCTACACATTGGGGACTCTCTCCCTACACATTGGGGACTCACTCCCTACCCATTGGGGACTCTCTCCCTACACATAGGGGACTCTCTCCCTACCCATTGGGGACTCTCTCCCTACACATTGGGGACTCTCTCCCTACACATTGGGGACTCTCTCCCTACCCATTGGGGACTCTCTCCCTACGCATTGGGGACTCTCTCCCTACGCATTGGGGACTCTCTCCCTACACATTGGGGACTCTCTCCCTACCCATTGGGGACTCTCTCCCTACACATTGGGGACTCTCTCCCTACACATTGGGGACTCTCTCCCTACCCATTGGGGACTCTCTCCCTACGCATTGGGGACTCTCTCCCTACACATTGGGGACTCTCTCCCTACACATTGGGGACTCTCTCCCTACTCATTGGGGACTCTCTCCCTACACATAGGGGACTCTCTCCCTACTCATTGGGGACTCTCTCCCTACACATAGGGGACTCTCTCCCTACTCATTGGGGACTCTCCCCCTACACATAGGGAACTCTCTCTTTACCCATTGGGGACTCTCTCCCTACACATAAGGGACTCTCTCCCTACTCATTGGGGACTCTCTTCCTACACATAGGGGACTCTCTCCCTACTCATTGGGGACTCTCTCCCTACACATAGGGGACTCTCTCCCTACTCATTGGGGACTCTCTCCCTACGCATTGGGGACTCTCTCCCTACTCATTGGGGACTCTCCCCCTACACATAGGGAACTCTCTCCCTACCCATTGGGGACTCTCTCCCTACACATAGGGGACTCTCTCCCTACTCATTGGGGACTCTCTCCCTACACATAGGGGACTCTCTCCCTACACATTGGGGACTCTCTCCCTACACATAGGGGACTCTCTCCCTACACATTGGGGACTCTCTCCCTACACATTGGGGACTCTTACACATTGGGGGCTCTCTCCCTACCCATTGGGGACTCTCTCCCTACACATAGGGGACTCTCTCCCTACTCATTGGGGACTCTCTCCCTACACATTGGGGACTCTCTCCCTACACATTGGGGACTCTTACACATTGGGGACTCTCTCCCTACGCATTGAGGACTCTCTCCCTACACATTGGGGACTCTCTCCCTACACATTGGGGACTCTCTCCCTACACATTGGGGACTCACTCCCTACCCATTGGGGACTCTCTCCCTACACATAGGGGACTCTCTCCCTACCCATTGGGGACTCTCTCCCGACACATTGGGGACTCTCTCCCTACCCATTGGGGACTCTCTCCCTACCCATTGGGGACTCTCTCCCTACGCATTGGGGACTCTCTCCCTACACATTGGGGACTCTCTCTACACTGTAGGCACACCGAACAGCGCAGAATCTCCTATTTATGGAATTCTGAATCTAGATGGCTACCCAAATCTTGTGGGATTTTGGAAACCAATAGGATTGCTGTCCTTCCCAAGGTGGCTGCCTGGAGACCATAGCAGGGGAAAATGAGTCCTCTACAGAACCGGATCTGGGGGGGGGGGCGCTGGGGAGGGCTTGCCTCCCCAGATTTTGTGCTCCCTCCCCCCCACAGGACCACCAGTGGCATCACCAGGGCAGGCCCTATACTGAGGCCCCCGAAGAGCAGTCCAAGACCATGGTGCACCTCCAGATCAGACAGGCCAGATCCAGCCGTGGCCCATCCTGAAGAAAGGCACCGTGCCAACCTCAGGTTGGTGGATATACTAAAGCCCACAGCTGTCTACAGGCAACTCGAGAGACAGATTTGGGCACTTCAGTTTTAGTGTAGTGGGTTGGACCCCCTTTTGCCTTCATTCTTGGTGGCATAGATACAACAAGGTGTTGGAAACATTCCTCAGAGATTTTGCTCCATAGTGACCTGATAACATCACACAGTTGCAGATTTATCCACAGCACATCCATAATGCCAATCTCCTGTTCCACCACATCCCAAAGGTGCTCTATTGAATGAGATGTGGTGAATGTGGAGGCCATTGGAGTCCAGGGACCTCATTGTCCAGTGGTGAGATGATTGGAGCTTTGTGACATGGTGCATTATCCTGCTGGAAGGAGCCATCAGAAGATGGGGACACTGTAGTCATAAAGGGATGGACATGGTCAGCAACAATACTCAGGTACCCCATCCCCCACCCCATTACACCCCCACCACCAGCCTGAACCGGTGATATCCCATCCCCCACACCATTACACCCCCACCACCAGCCTGAACCGGTGATATCCCATCCCCCACACCATTACACCCCCACCACCAGCCTGAACCGGTGATATCCCATCCCCCACACCATTACACCCCCACCACCAGCCTGAACTGGTAATACCCCATCCCCCACACCATTACACATCCACCACCAGCATGAACCGGTGATATCCCATCCCCCACACCATTACACCCCCACCACCAGCCTGAACCGGTGATACCCCATCCCCCACACCATTACACCCCCACCACCAGCCTGAACCAGTGATACCCCATCCCCCACACCATTACACCCCCACCACCAGCCTGAACCGGTGATACCCCACCCCCCCACACCATTACACCCCCACCACCAGCCTGAACCGGTGATACCCCATCCTCCACACCATTACACCTCCACCACCAGCCTGAACCGGTGATATCCCATCCCCCACACCATTACACCCCCACCACCAGCCTGAACCGGTGATACCCCATCCCCCACACCATTACACCCCCACCACAAGCCTGAACCGGTGATATCCCATCCCCCACACCATTATACCCCCACCACCAGCCTGAACCGGTGATACCCCATTCCCCACACCATTACACCCCCACCACCAGCCTGAACCGGTGATATCCCATCCCCCACACCATTACACCCCCACCACCAGCCTGAACCGGTGATATCCCATCCCCCACACCATTACACCCCCACCAACAGCCTGATATCCCATCCCCCACACCATTACACCCCCACCACCACCAGCCTGAACCGGTGATATCCCATCCCCCACACCATTACACCCCCACCACCAGCCTGAACCGGTGATACCCCATCCCCCACACCATTACACCCCGACCACCAGCCTGAACCAGTGATATCCCATCCCCCACACCATTACACCCCCACCACCAGCCTGAACCGGTGATATCCCATCCCCCACACCATTACACCCCGACCACCAGCCTGAACCAGTGATATCCCATCCCCCACACCATTACACCCCCACCACCAGCCTGAACCGGTGATACCCCATCCCCCACACCATTACACCCCGACCACCAGCCTGAACCGGTGATACCCCATCCCCCACACCATCACACCCCCCACCACCAGCCTGAACCGGTGATATCCCATCCCCCACACCATTACACCCCCACCACCAGCCTGAACCGGTGATATCCCATCCCCCACACCATTACACCCCCACCACCAGCCTGAACCGGTGATACCCCATCCCCCACACCATTACACCCCCACCACCAGCCTGAACCGGTGATATCCCATCCCCCACATCATTACACCCCCACCACCAGCCTGAACCGGTGATATCCCATCCCCCACACCATTACACTCCCACCACCAGCCTGAACCGGTGATATCCCATCCCCCACACCATTACACCCCCACCACCAGCCTGAACCGGTGATACCCCATCCCCCACACCATTACACCCCCACCACCAGCCTGAACCGGTGATACCCCATCCCCCACACCATTACACTCCCACCACCAGCCTGATTTGGTGATATCCCATCCCCCACACCATTACACCCCCACCACCAGCCTGAACCAGTGATATCCCATCCCCCACACCATTACACCTCCACCACCAGCCTGAACCGGTGATATCCCATCCCCCACACCATTACACCCCCACCACCAGCCTGAACCGGTGATATCCCATCCCCACACCATTACACCCCCACCACCAGCCTGAGCCAGTGATATCCCATCCCCCACACCATTACACCCCCACCACCAGCCTGAACCGGTGATACCCCATCCCCCACACCATTACACCCCCACCACCAGCCTGAACCGGTGATACCCCATCCCCCACACCATTATACCCCCACCACCAGCCTGAACCGGTGATATCCCATCCCCCACACCATTACACCCCCACCACCAGCCTGAACCGGTGATATCCCATCCCCCACACCATTACACCTCCACCACCAGCCTGAACCGGTGATATCCCATCCCCCACACCATTACACCCCCACCACCAGCCTGAACCAGTGATACTCCATCCCCCACACCATTACACCCCCACCACCAGCCTGATCCGGTGATATCCCATCCCCCACACCATTACACCCCCACCACCAGCCTGAACCAGTGATATCCCATCCCCCACACCATTACACCTCCACCACCAGCCTGAACCGGTGATACCCCATCCCCCACACCATTACACCCCGACCACCAGCCTGAACCGGTGATATCCCATCCCCCACACCATTACACCCCCACCACCAGCCTGAACCGGTGATATCCCATCCCCCACACCATCACACCCCCCACCACCAGCCTGAACCGGTGATATCCCATCCCCCACACCATTACACCCCCACCACCAGCCTGAACCGGTGATACCCCATCCCCCACACCATCACACCCCCCACCACCAGCCTGAACCGGTAATATCCCATCCCCCACACCATTACACCCCCACCACCAGCCTGAACCGGTGATATCCCATCCCCCCACACCATTACACCCCCACCACCAGCCTGAACCGGTGATACCCCATCCCCCACACCATTACACCCCACCACCAGCCGGAAGCGGTGATATCCCATCCCCCCCACCATTACACCCCCACCACCAGCCTGAACCGGTGATATCCCATCCCCCACACCATTACACTCCCACCACCAGCCTGATTTGGTGATATCCCATCCCCCACACCATTACACCCCCACCACCAGCCTGAACCAGTGATATCCCATCCCCCACACCATTACACCTCCACCACCAGCCTGAACCGGTGATATCCCATCCCCCACACCATTACACCCCCACCACCAGCCTGAACCGGTGATATCCCATCCCCCACACCATTACACCCCCACCACCAGCCTGAGCCAGTGATATCCCATCCCCCACACCATTACACCCCCACCACCAGCCTGAACCGGTGATACCCCATCCCCCACACCATTACACCCCCACCACCAGCCTGAACCGGTGATACCCCATCCCCCACACCATTATACCCCCACCACCAGCCTGATCCGGTGATATCCCATCCCCCACACCATTACACCCCCACCACCAGCCTGAACCAGTGATACTCCATCCCCCACACCATTACACCTCCACCACCAGCCTGAACCGGTGATACCCCATCCCCCACACCATTACACCCCGACCACCAGCCTGAACCGGTGATATCCCATCCCCCACACCATTACACCCCCACCACCAGCCTGAACCGGTGATATCCCATCCCCCACACCATCACACCCCCCACCACCAGCCTGAACCGGTGATATCCCATCCCCCACACCATTACACCCCCACCACCAGCCTGAACCGGTGATACCCCATCCCCCACACCATCACACCCCCCACCACCAGCCTGAACCGGTAATATCCCATCCCCCACACCATTACACCCCCACCACCAGCCTGAACCAGTGATATCCCATCCCCCACACCATTACACCCCCCACCACCAGCCTGAACCGGTGATATCCCATCCCCCCACACCATTACACCCCCACCACCAGCCTGAACCGGTGATACCCCATCCCCCACACCATTACACCCCACCACCAGCCGGAAGCGGTGATATCCCATCCCCCCCACCATTACACCCCCACCACCAGCCTGAACCGGTGATATCCCATCCCCCACACCATTACACTCCCACCACCAGCCTGAACCGGTGATATCCCATCCCCCACACCATTACACCTCCACCACCAGCCTGAACCGGAGATACCCCATCCCCCACACCATTACACCTCCACCACCAGCCTGAACTGGTGATATCCCATCCCCCACACCATTACACCCCCACCACCAGCCTGAACCGGTGATACCCCATCCCCCACACCATTACACCTCCACCACCAGCCTGAACTGGTGATATCCCATCCCCCACACCATTACACCCCCACCACCAGCCTGAACCGGTGATATCCCATCCCCCCACACCATTACACCCTCACCACCAGCCTGAACCGGTGATATCCCATCCCCCACACCATTACACCTCCACCACCAGCCTGAACCGGAGATACCCCATCCCCCACACCATTACACCCCCACCACCAGCCTGAACCGGAGATACCCCATCCCCCACACCATTACACCCCCATCACCAGCCTGAACCGGTGATATCCCATCCCCCACACCATTACACCCCCCACCACCAGCCTGAACCGGTGATACCCCATCCCCCCCACCATTACACCCCCACCACCAGCCTGAACCGGTGATACCCCCATCCCCCACACCATTACACCCCCACCACCAGCCTGAACCGGTGATACCCCATCCCCCACACCATTACACCCCCACCACCAGCCTGAACCGGTGATACCCCATCCAACACACCATTACACCTCCACCACCAGCCTGAACCGGTGATACCCCATCCCCCGCACCATTACACCCCCACCACCAGCCTGAACCGGTGATACCCCATCCCCCACACCATTACACCTCCACCACCAGCCTGAACTGGTGATATCCCATCCCCCACACCATTACACCCCCACCACCAGCCTGAACCGGTGATATCCCATCCCCCCACACCATTACACCCTCACCACCAGCCTGAACCGGTGATATCCCATCCCCCACACCATTACACCTCCACCACCAGCCTGAACCGGAGATACCCCATCCCCCACACCATTACACCCCCACCACCAGCCTGAACCGGAGATACCCCATCCCCCACACCATTACACCCCCATCACCAGCCTGAACCGGTGATATCCCATCCCCCACACCATTACACCCCCACCACCAGCCTGAACCGGTGATACCCCATCCCCCCCACCATTACACCCCCACCACCAGCCTGAACCGGTGATACCCCCATCCCCCACACCATTACACCCCCACCACCAGCCTGAACCGGTGATACCCCATCCCCCACACCATTACACCCCCACCACCAGCCTGAACCGGTGATACAAGGCAGGATGGATCCGAATTCTACTGGTTTTTTTTTACTGTCGCCTTTCTATCACCTGGAACCAGTCTGCCCATTCTCCTCTGACACCAACAAGGCATTTTCCTCCACACAACTGCCACTCACTGGATATTTTCTCTTTTTCCCACCATTCTCTGTAAACCCCGAGAGATGGTTGTGTGTGAAAATCCCAGAAATACTCAGACCAGCCCGTCTGCCACCAACAACCACGCCACGTTCAAAGTCACCGAGATCGCCTTTCTTCCCCCATTCTGATGCTCGGTTTGAACTTCAGCAAGTCGTCTTCACCACGTCTAGATGCCTAAATGCATTAAGTGTCTGCCGTGTGATTGGCTGATTAGCAATTTGTGTTACCGAGCAACGGAACAGGTGTACCTAATAAAGTGGCCGGCGGGTGTTTCTTCACAGAGATTCTGCACACAATGTAGCAATTCCACAGTTTCCAGCCGTCCTCCATATATATATATATTAATAAAGTGGCCGCTGAGTGTGTATTTTATTATGTATTACGCTCAGTTTACTTCTCTACACGCCGGGAACACGCACACAATTTCACGCTTTCCCATCATGCTGGGAACCGCGCTACACTTTAGCAGATGCATGGGGGGGGGAGGGGCCATCAATTGTCAATAAGCCCCCACGCAATCTGAAGACGCACGTTTTTTGCGCTCCATGCGGTTCAGTGCATTTTTTTTTTAAAAAAGAGTCCTGGACTTCTTTTCTACATTGTAGGGCTGGTCCTTCATTTGAGACGATCGGCTTGCCCCACACACGCGCGCGTTGCGTTTTCAGGACCGATGCGAACGACGCGCAGGAAATGTGCCCGCGTTTGGCGGCACCTGTGGGTGTGAACCGAGCTTCATGGGGGGCTGAGCGGTTATTCATTGAGAAATAATTCTGCTATTCATTAGAAACACATTTTTATTGTCGGCCAGCTTTCGGTTTTTCCGGGGGGGGGGGGGGGGAACGCGGCGTCTCGGGTTTGAGAATCGGCGTTGAGCCGCCCCCGCCGCGCTCAGACCGGTTGGCAGTCATTTAATGTTGGCGGTTTCCCCGGCTGCACAATGTATTAATTATCCGGTGTGAGCGAGTGTCT